>JABFFE010001591.1:0-47783 GCA_013623625.1 Fusarium setosum
TTTGTTATTTCAGGCACGTTGGTCACGCCATCATCCTTCCCGACGTGCATGAACAGGTAGTTCATGCAAGGCGAGGATGAGGTGACGTTGAAATCAGTGGCACTAGGCGCGGCAAATGTCCCGCTAGACGCGAGATGTCTTGCTGCTTTTATCAGAAACGCACAGGGGCGGGCGTGTGGGCAGCTTTTGCCCTGACACGCCAAACTCGTGGTTTCTGGGAACAGTGTGGGGGAGACGAGAGGGGACAGAGCGAAAAAGGCGGTTGTTTCACGACTTATGGCTTATGATTGGACGACTGGGACGATCTAGGGGCGGATGTTAAAAGTACACCACCTCCCTGGCGTCTGTGGGGGTGCCAGGGGACACTGTCAGCAGGGCTGGCAGCAAGACGTGATGTGTCTGCACTGATCGCTGCAGGGACAACGTGTTTGGGAACGTCTTCAGGGAATGGGTGCCGCGGGAGCAGCCGAGGGCTGCAGGGTCACTCTGCTCGTGGCATTTCCAGGGGGGTGTGTATCGAGAGGGGAGCCTTGGGAGCCACTGGACCAAGGAGAGGTCGACGCTGTGAATAACGCGGGTCTGGCAGGACATATGTATTTGAGACGCTTGACCTATTTGGGGGGGATAGCAAGTTGATACTGCTCATTCGGGCAAGGCGGCAGGACGTGTAAGCCGGCGGGCTACTCCTCTTGGCAGGACGAGGCGTCGTAGATGGATCTCTGTGTGGATATTTCAGCCGGAGTCTGGAGTGTAACGGATCGTAGCAAGCAATATCTCGTTTGTTCTCCTTCCTCGACGGTGTGGCCCCAGGCCAAGTCGATGTGATAACCCCCCCGTAGATGTGATTCAAGTGCTTCCCACGCCCCTCCAGGCGAGTATGAATGTGTGCCATCATGTGATTCGAGGCAATGGGGACGTAGTAAGGGGGGTCCGTCGTAGTGGTATGGATGGTGCTTTCAAGGAGGTTGAATTACACCCTGGTCCTGGTCACGTGACATGGCACGTGGTGGTGCCTAATGTGCGATGAGTTGCACAAAGGCAGAGGGAGTATGATATCGCGCAAGGACGTTTCCGGTCGATGGAGTCTCTCTAAAAGAGAACAGTTCCAGTCGATCAGACCATATGGGTGTCGCTTTCTATAGGGCGAAGGTCGATACTTCAGGCCGGAGCACCAGTTGTCGCAGCAGCATCCGAACCACGGGGTAGCCACGTGCCTCGCGTCTCCAAACGGCGTGCCTTTTCGAGTCTCTCCCAGGGGTTCTCATTCGACATGGGATCGTAGTACCCAATGTACCAGGTGTCCCTGATCTCCTGCGGCGCAGAGTGCTGGCCTTGGCGTGGAGCCGCTGCCGCCAGGGCGGGGCGTTGGGGAAGACTCGCCGGGCGCACTTGCGCTGGCGGCTGCACAGATTCAGAGTCCTCGTCGAGGGGGATCTCGTCGGCGTTGGAGCCCGAGCCGAGAACGGTGGAGTTGGCGCCGGTTGCTGATGATTTGACTGGTTTGGGAGGTAGGGAGGCGTCGGCGTTGGGATTGTAGCGACGACGCTTGGAGGGAGGCGATGCGCCGCCAAAGGAGGAGAAGCCCATCTGGGCCATGAGGTCGTCGTCGGGTACTTCGATCTCGATGTTGGGCTGCGAGGTGTTGGAGTCCATTGTGTTTAGCGGGCGTGGGCGAGGGTCAAGGAAAGAATGCGATTACATGGAAAGGCGTGTCGATGCGATGGAGACTGTGCGGCTAATTGAGTAAAAGAGTATAGCCGAGGATGTTGAATGATGTGGTGAAGTGGAAGTGAGATGCAATGGAGGAGAAGAGCAGGCACGCTTTCGTGAAAATCCGGGGGTGAAAGCTTGGCGGTGGGAAATGTGGCGGTGGGGTAATTGAGGCTCAGCTAGAGAGCGTGGCTTGACTAGCTCCTCTAGACTGGAGGAAATCTGATGGACGAGAGCTCAATTGCAGAACAATGGAAAGGAAAAAGAAAGTTGAGTTGGGGGTGAATTTCAGAAGTTGACGTAAGATGTGTCCCAACCTGATTTTTCACCAAACTAATAAAGCATGCCGTGGTGTTCACATGATCAATTGGAAGGTTGACCGCCATACACTCAAAGTGAGGCTACGGAACTGAAAGGCTTCCATGTGATGGGAGCTATCGGTGACATCACCCTCTACGGTCTAAGGATAAGTTGAGAGCCCGGTAACTAAACGGCGATTAAAAGTCTAATGGACTAGGTGGAAGAAATCTCGTTGCCGGATTTGCCTAAAATCACCAGATTTACGCATGAAATTAAGGTGGTATGCTGTTGACGGATCTGTCACTTTCCGACCCTTAATGCGTTTCATTTCCTTGCTCAAGAATCTGACAGACAGTCATCTGTCAAGACCTGTCAAACTCTTTCTTTTCAACTCACCAAGCCACTCGTTTTTCTAATAGCGTGATTTGTTTTAAACAAATTCCCGGCTGAAAGACTTTTTTAGTCTGGTCCGATATCAATTTCTCGGGACTTGAATTACCTGAAACCACTACAACTCCAGCATCAACTTGTCACAATGGCCGCTGAAATCAAACTCGGCATCCCCTCAAAATACGCCTCGTCCCCCCAATCCTCCTCCCCCTCTGGAGCCCCTGGCCTCGACTGGCTCGCCACGACGTGGACCGTCACGCACTCGACGCTCTCCATGTGGCGCGACGCCCGCAACGTCCGCATCACGTACAAGTCCCTCCCCGCTAGCTCCAACGGCAGCCCCCGCCTCGACGACCTGGTCGAGTACGAGCCCAGTTCCAAGGACAGTGTGCGCAAGACGGTCGAGGGCGTCGACACGCAGGCGTCCTCGGGCGTCGGGTGGGACTGGCGCGGCAAGGGGTGGCTGTTCTTTGTGGGAAGCCACTGGGAGGTGCTCGGCTGGGGTGAAGCCGTCACGGCGGAGGGAGTTAGGGAGAAGTGGGCTGTTACGTGGTTTGCGCCGACGGTTTTCACCAAGGAAGGGTTGGATATTTACTGTGATCGGAAAGAGGGGCTGAGTGAGGAGACGTATGAGAAGGTCAGGGAGGCTCTGAGGGGGTTGGAGGCCAAGAAGATTGTGGAGATGGTTGAGGCTCATATGCAGCCTGTTGAGATTCGGCTGCCGTGGGTGGAGGGGTGATGGGGTCGAGAATGATGGATGCTTGTGGATGCACTGGGTCTATATATATATATATATATCTCGTATGTGAAATGCTATCATGAAGGTTGGGTATCTTGCGTTAAATATCATGGCTTTCTCTTGAACGATGTTGCCGATGTCGGTCACGGCGATCTCGCTCAGGAGATCGCGAGTCTCTCCTTTTACTCCTTTCCATTCTGGACTCCCTATCATCGCGGCCGAGGTGCCTTTGCCTGTCGTCTCTTGATTCCCCCCTCTCATGATCATGTCTTCGCCTATCCGACTCTCTGTGACGATCTCTCCCTTCTCTTGACCTATGCCTCCGGTCTGAGTGCCGAGTCGAAGATCTCTCCCCATCCCCATGTCTTTCTCTACTCGTGTCCCTCTCTCCGTTTCTCCGTCGTCGTTTTTCGCGGTGCCTCTCCTCCCGGCGCATCTGCCTCAACTCCTCATCCCTCTCCTCCTGAAACCGCTTTCGCTCCTGTTTCAGCTCCCGGACCTTGGACGCGCCCTGTTTCATCATCGCGAGCGGGTCATTCGAGACTATCCGCTTAGCATCCCTCTCTTTGCGTTTCGGGTCTTGGTTGCCCCAGACATCCTTGGACGACGCATCGGGGGCTGCTGCATCGGACTGCGAATACCACGGTCGCAGCACGCCGTCCTTCCCGGTAGCGTTGGAGAAGCGCATGGTGTATTGGTCCTCGTAGCTTTGCTGCTTCTTCTTGGCCTCCTTCTCCGCTTCTTCATTCTTCTCGGCATGTGCCCTGATCTTCTCGTCTCCAAAGAGATCGATGTGTCCGGCGTGGTCAACGATGGGTGCAGAGCTCGTAGACTTTCGTTCGGGCTTGGAAATTGCTACAGCCATATTATCCTTCTCTCTTGCTATTCGCATCTCAAAATCGGTGTCGTCCTCGCCCGGTCGCTTTCGTTTCCGTCGCATGCCCCCAGAACGAGAGGCGTCACGGACGGGCGTCTCGTCAGAGTTGGATGGTTCGGCATCTTCGATGGGAGGTGCTTCGCCTCGTAGAATAGCTAGTCGACGCTGCGCATCGGTTTCCTGCATGCGCTGCTCCTCTGCCTCCTCGGCGGCCTTTGCAGCGGCTTCATCGCGACGGACGCGGGCGACGTTGTCGGCATTGTAGACGTTCCAGGACTTTTTGCCCAGTAGATGGCTGTAGAGTGTCAGTGTCGCATTATATATAGGATCAGAAGTCTCAAGCTTACAGAGGCATATTGGCGCTTTCAAAGAAAATTCAACTCGGCAAACATTGGATTCTTTGTGACTCGAGAGCTTCCGTCGAGGAAGCACTCCGTTACCCGGAATGCGGGGCCGAAAAATTAAAAGCCATATGACATAAACGCTAAGCCTATTCGGGTACTAAAAGCTCCGTCCCCTACCCACTATCGCCCCTCCGTCAGCGTCAGCGTTCGAGGCTGAAGCTACTGTGTACATGTACAGCAGGACGCTTCAGGCTTCAGCTTGAAACCTGTTCACTACAACACTTCCAGGCTTCAGCTCGAAATCTGTACTTTACAACTTCCACGTACGACAATTCGCGAGGATAAAACGCTCGAGTCTCTAACTGCGATTGATCTCGAGTTTCTCTCCTCTACACAACACACCCCGAATCATCCACTTTCACCCCTCCTCCCACCGCCGCAATGTCCAGGACTCCCTTCAGCGGGTTCATGGGTGGCTCGCGACAACCCCAAGGTGGCGGACAGCAGCCTCCTCCTCGAGCGCCTTACGGCGGAGGCGACCCCTATCAGCAGCAGCAGGGCTACGGTGCTCCTCGATACAATGACCCTAGAATGCAGCAGCCTCCTCAAGGACACCAGGGCGGCGGCGGCTACGCGGAACAACCTCGATATGGCGAGAAGGGACCTGGAGGATCGTCTGGTAGCGGCCGGCAGGTCCCTCTGCGAGTCGAGAAGGTTACAGACAAGTCCTTGCAATCAAGACTAATCTACGGCAATTTGTACGTCCACGTCTGTCCTACATCTTGCTATAACCAGATCTAACATCAATACTTACCAGGTGCGCCGTGTCTCCCGACGACTTCCCTGCCAGCCGCGATGGATCCGACTTGTATATCCTCCTTCGAGGCGGTCAGCCCGCCGGCGAATACGTCGTTACAGCAAAGCCCGTCCCTGGATTTCCCCAAGGCTGCATCAGTCTGTCAGACCCCCAGCGATCATGGGCTGGCATCACCATGAGAGACCAGTTCACTGGACAAATCTACGACCCATTCGCGTCCGGAGGAAAGGCATATCTGGGGTCGCTCGACGTGGAGATTGGCTTTGCTTCCCCCAACAAGAAGACCCAGACCCCTTACGACGAGGATGAGCTCTCCAAGATGTTCATCGACACATATCAGAACCAGATGCTCTCCCCCGGTCAGCGCATCCTTATGGACGTCCGAAACATTCCCCTCATTGTAGTTGTCAAGACAGTTGGCCTGACCGACTTGGCCATGTCTTCAGACGACTCAGGAAAGAAGGTCTATAGAGAACCCCATGCCAGAGGCATCTTGACGACCCAGACTCGGGTGCTCTTCCATCGCGATGGAAAGGGCGATTTCAACCTCAAGCCATCCATGTCGAAGCCCAACTCCAACGCCATCCTAGCTCCCGACTTCAAGTTTGAGGATATGGGTATTGGTGGTCTGGGCGATGAGTTTGCCACCATTTTCCGTCGAGCCTTCGCCTCGCGTGTCTTTCCTCCGGGCCTCGTTGCCAAGATTGGAATTCCTCACGTCAAGGGAATGCTGCTCTACGGTCCTCCTGGAACCGGAAAGACTCTTATTGCACGACAGATTGGCAAGATGCTAAACGCCCGGCCACCCAAGGTCATCAACGGTCCTGAAGTGCTCAACAAGTATGTCGGTCAGTCAGAAGAAAACATTCGAAAGTTGTTTGCGGAAGCCGAGAAGGAATACAAAGAGAAGGGCGATGAGAGCAGTCTGCACATTATCATCTTCGATGAGTTGGACGCTGTGTGCAAGCAGCGAGGTTCAGGGGCTGGCGGCGGCACTGGTGTCGGTGACAGTGTGGTGAACCAGCTTCTCTCCAAGCTTGATGGTGTGGATCAGCTCAACAATATCCTCCTTATCGGAATGACGAACCGTAAGGACATGATCGACGATGCCCTGCTGCGACCTGGTCGTCTAGAAGTGCATCTCGAGATTTCGCTCCCTGATGAGGAAGGTCGTCTTGAGATCCTCAAGATTCACACTTCCAAGATGAGGACCAACGGACTTCTGGACACTGATGTCGATCTGGATGAGCTGGCAGGAATGACCAAGAACTTTTCAGGTGCTGAGATCAACGGTTTGGTAAAGGCGGCGGCGTCTTTTGCCTTTTCGCGCCACACCGAAGTCGGTCAGCTAGCTGCCGTGAAGCAAGATGTGGCCAACATGAAGGTGAAACGTGAAGACTTTATGAATGCGCTGACCGAGGTCCGGCCAGCATACGGTGTCTCTGAGGCAGAGCTGGAGGAGGCCCTCCGTCTGGGCGTCATCCCCTATGCGCCTCACATCGATTCAACGGTCCAGGAGATGATGCGAGTGGTTGGCATGATCAGGGAAGACCCCAACAAGTTCAGCACCTCAGTTCTCTTCCACGGTCCCAAGGCTTCGGGCAAGACAGCTCTTGCAGCGCACATTGCGATGCAGTCTGGATTCCCGTTTGTCAAGATGGTTACACCCGCAGACCTGGTGGGATACCGCGACGACTTTGCTAAGAAGGACTACGTACACAAGGCCTTTGCGGATGCCTACAAGTCGCCCGCTAGTATTCTAATCCTCGATGACTTTGAGCGTATGATTGGATGGAACCCCATTGGACCTCGCTTCTCCAACACTATGCTTGAGGCATTGACGACTTTGATTGTCTCCAAGCCCCCCAAGGTAAGATTGACTCCAAGGATATCGATAATACATACACAAGCTCACACATGCACAGGGCCATCGTCTCCTAATCTTTGTCACCACGTCCAAGGCGTCGGTGCTCAAGATGCTCGAGATTGACATGGACTTTGCCAAGAAGGTGGCAGTACCTGCCTTGTCCAACCTGCGCGAGCTGGCAATGGTGCTGCACGAGTCCCATATATTCAACTCGGGCGATGTCAATCAAGTACTTAACCAGATCCAGCAAATCACTGGGTCGGACAATGTGGGTGTGGGCATCAAGACGGTATTAGACTGCATCTTTGAAGCCAAGGCCGGCGGGCCTGATTCCAACGTAGCAGAGACTTTTACGGAGCTACTAGTGGAGAAGATCCAAGACATGCGTTCTTAGGATGGGTCTTTTAGTGTACACTGGGTTGATTAGAGGGCTACTTTCGCAATAGTGTAGATGTGTGCTGTCGGAACGAGACAGTAAAAAGAGACGGTCAGCATAGAGGGTTTGAAAGATTACAAGTTGGTCTATTCTTGGAGATATGAACTACATTGACGCGGAAATATTCACAACCCATGAATTATCTTGTTGATGAAACATCGGCAGTTACCAGCTCTAGCTTGGTCACATGGCCGTGGACTCAAGCGGGCAAAGACATGCATCAAAGTGCGACTCCCACCCTGCCAAGCCGGCCGGGGAACGACACGCGAGAATGGATCCCATGGCGTTTTGGGCGATTCGCTCGTCGCAGCTGAGAGGGCATGAAGCGATCGGCATAAACAAGTGGCTGGGTTCCGCACCGGAGCGGTTCGGCGGCGCGGGCCTTTTGAGACCAGCAAGCACCGGGGATTGACTCGGTGGAGAGGTGATTTACATGGAGTCATGAATCGACGGTGCTACAGTAGCAGCGGTGGCAGTTCTTGAACCTGCAGGGCTGGGAACTATTGCAGAGGACGGAGCGGAAAGGTGCATGACGTCGTTCAGGAACCCCGCTGTATCGGGGAGAGGGATGTTGGTTAATTGGATGTGCTACGCGCGCGCAGCGCAGAGAAGCACATGAATGACTCGTGGGGGGAGGATAAGGAATGGGCTGAAGATGCGAGGTATTTGGGTGGACGAGGCGGGATGCAAGACTACCTGCCTTAGACTACATTACTACCTTGGCTACACCGCATGTTGAAGGGTGGGGGAGGGAACTTGGGAGGATACGAAAATGGACAGAGAGATGTAGTGTAGTTGACAGAAGCAGAAAGAGCACTTTCCTTGAATCAGCATCAAGGCGATTCGATGAGATCAGGTTAGTGATGGATCAATCTTGAATCGTTCAGCTCATGAATCAGCTACTAGCTAGTGGTCTGCGGTGTTTTCCGTAGCTCGCGTGAGAGCATAGTGCCATGCATGAACGAAAGAGCGGTTCATGGTACCGCTTGGTTCTCGGGGAACTGGGTAAGTAAGGCACGGCGCGATCTAGAAAGTTGACAGGGAAAAGAAGAGAAGTTGCGGGTTAGTCGATATGCGGGCCGGGCAGATGGATAGGGCGGTCGAAGGAAGACGCCCCTGTTGGTTGGTGTGTTGATGAAGTACTTACTGTACGGCCAGATCTCTACTGATGGTGGTGTTGCAGTGAGAGACTTGTCACAAAGCAATACTGACATGTAACGACCCGAAGACCTTGGCCTGGAATTGCCTTCATATTTGTGATAAAAGCATGCTCCTGGTGGTGTGCTCAATCTCTTTAGAGAAACGAGGCTTAAGTCTGGCCAAGAATGAGGCGTTCGCCAAAGCCACGAGGCGACGGATGCAAGATTGTGTACATAGAGTCTAGACGGGCGGACGAACATGCCATAGTCCCTATTCTTTGCATATCCCCCCATCCATGTCCAGCTGGTTCAAAGCAAGATCACTTGCGGACGAACTACACTACACTCGCATCTCTCTTTTTACCCTAGACTCTGCCACGTCGAACAGACAAATTCGCCGAACCACCCGCGGAAGCCATCGTGATTCGTCGCGGGGGATGCTTCCCCGGCACCCGGACAGTCGGTGTCGGGGTTTAAAGTTGGTTGAACCTGGTCTCGCCATGGTCTGCTGGCGTTGTTAGGTTAACCTACAGTAGCGTGCGGGTTTCCACACGTGCTGGATTGTTGGCGTGAGCGAGAGAGAGGGGAAGAAGAAAGAATGTTGCTTTTCTCCCATTGTCAATGCGCACGCGCGGGATGATGCGATAAAGCTCAAGAACAAGAGTGAAGGAAAGTGATGTATGTGGGATGGATGGAGGGGGCTCATGCATCATGCACGCACAGTAGCAGTCGCACAGAAGAGCGAAAAGAGGTCATGCGTTCCCTATTCTGGAACGATTCCTACACTGCACGACGAGGCTTGAAATCCCCTCATTGCCATTTCCGTCCTCACTCTGTTTGTCTTTTGTCTTTTTTCGATTTTCTCCGAACCGAACACGTTGTGATCGACAAGACAGCCCGTTGAGGAACTCTAAAAACGGTAAGGGTTCTGGATTCAAGAGATCGACAAGACTGGGCATCAACTCAGATCCCCATCGCCGCCCAATTTATACTTGATATGCGAGTTTTTTAATGGAGAGAGGAGGGCTGAAGAGAAGTGTGCTTTGACACTCTCGCTGCTTGGATGGAAGTGGTACCTTCCGAGTCTGGTGTTCAGACTGCAACGTCAAAGCATGGCAGACACAAGGTAGATGATACTTGGATCATGATTAAAGGGCTGGGTGGCTGGGTGCGTGTTGGCAGGGGAGCTTTTGCGGGAGGACGGGCCCGGGCTGGGGAGACCGTTGCGAGCACAGATGCAGGTACCGAGTACAATCAAAGGGTCCGGTCGTGAGTCTTGCCGGGGGATATCCAGCGCCATGGGCCGTCCATGACCCAGCAACATCCATGCTCATGGTGATGATGCCTGTTCGCTCTCGAGTGCTCGCACTTCAATGTGTATCATGATGGAATATCCTCAAAAGTGAACCCGAATAAATCTATCCAGACCAAGGCAGTAATGTTCATGCATCAAGCCGTCAGCCAAAAAAACAAAAAACAAAAAAAAAACATGTCACTTGAGCTGCCAATCAACGGCCGAGTCAGGGCATTCGCCCGGGAGAGCGACCCAACACACCCGCGGACGCCATAACCCCTCCCCTGGGTTGCCCTAAAGGTCTATTATAGCGCCCTTCTGCGTACCGATTACCCTTCAGCCTTGCGCGATTCATTGGCTGATGCAAGTACCGCTACCACTCAAGAGAAAGCTGCCATTTCGTTCCGCCCCACACACCTACTTCTGCCAGCCCAGCGCCATTGAAGCGCCCAGTGCCATCACAGAGTGGGAAAGCCCATCTCGTCTCTTCCCCCCGGGTCTCCCCTGCTTCCTGTTACAAGCCTCTTTTTTTCCTTTTTCCCTTTTTCCCTTTTCCTCTTCTTTCTCTTTACTTTTTGAGAGGGAGGGGATTATGCTGCGTGTTATAGCTCTTTGCTGTGGAAATTCCCTTATTTTGGTGCAATTTCTCCTCTCGATTTTGCGAGCGTAGCGCTGCGCTTTCCGTTGCGTGACTCTTGCCGTCCCCGTCCAATTTTCTCTCCAACCAACTGAATCCATTCGACGGAAACAAACACCACCACCACCCCCAACAACAACACACGTCTTGATGGAACCGACGACTATACGCGCATAGAAAGAAGCAGGATTCGATTTTCTCTACTACTTTATGGCTTCGGCACGTAGGTCCCTCTCCCCCCCCATTCTCTCACAATGACATCAGTTCCAACCTCTTCTCCCCTTCCCCCCCCCCATCGTGTGTCAGAAACTCGACCAGGCCTTGTTCGTGTCGTGCCTTGGACCTGGCCTGGGCTGGTAATTACAGAGTGCTACCACGGACTAGCATAACAGGGCAATCAAACGTTGTCGATGGTGTGGATGGCCCAAGCAAACACCCGACTCGCATCTCATACCATCATATTTCCCAGTTCGGCCCTGCCGCGTCGCTTTTTCCCTCCTTTCCCTCTTGATTGTTACCAAACTGTCACTGTCTTGTCTCTCCTTTGTCTTCTGTGTCTCTCTTTTTTTCCCTGGTCTTCAATTCTCTCGCTCTTCCTCTCTTCTCCCCCCCCGCGCGCAAAAAATCACACGAGTCCACTACTACCACCACCCACGAACTATGCGCGCCGGCTTCTGCTGCCTCTTACACGCCCGCTGCTAACTCAATGCCTTGATCGCCAGCCTCTCTGTCGCTTTGAGCACCGTCAGCTCTGCCCTCTCCTGACGACGACAAGCCAACGCAACGCGCGCGAGCGGCCGTGCTCATGGAGGCCCTGGAGCCTTCGTCCGCAGACCCGCTGCCGCCAGCGTCTGGCCTCAGCGCTCCGCCCCCAGTACCCATCTCGTCGCGTCCTCCGGCCAGGGATCCGGCCTCGACCAGACCGAGGGCTCACTCCGCCGCGACTCACCAGCCAAGGTCTGGGGTCGCTGTCCCTCCCGTCTTCGTCCCTGCTGCTTTCCCTGTAACCACCGTCGCCGCGAAGGACAAGGAAAAGGAAAACTCCAGCTCCAGCCCCAGTCACTCCTCTTCGACGCCCAACAAGTGGCCCTCTGTCAGGTCCACAACCGCCGCCACGCGCATGCTCCCGACCTCCAATTCCACGAAGCCCTTGGTTCCTCTCTCTGAGCGAAGATCCCACCAGAGGAAGCCCACGCCCCGGAGTTTCAAGGATACCGCAGACGCTGAGAATCAGGGCGGCGGCAGCAGCAGCCTGCCCCGATGGGATATCACCCCAGATGGTGGGTCGGCAGGCCGCGAGGGTCGTCAATTCGCTGTCGCCAACGTTGGGAACAATGGTCGGATATATCTGAGGTAAGGTTTTGTTCGTCGTCCTATCTGCTTCTAGCGCCTCACTTGTCCTCCCGGCTGGAATGCTGTGGTGCCAGCCACGTCCCCCCCCGGCTCTGCCACTCGTTCTCGGTCTCACGGCTTTTGCCTTGCGTGCTTGTGGGGAGGGCGTCTCAGTTGGTGGCTTGTTGCGATCCGATCTACTGTCGCCTCAGAGATATTATCACGAAGCTGCTGGCACAGGAACGGGGGCGTGGGCCTTGCACGCTCGCACTGACATCTCTGCCGCTGACAAGTCGCTGACACTCCTTTCTCCAGGCCGACTGTTCGTCCTGCCTACCAACGATGTCCCCAGCCTCAATTCGTATTTCCCATCACTCCGCCTAGCACTGCTGGCCTGGATACTCTCCCCCACATCAAGCCGATCGAAGACGAGAGTAGCGAGCTTCACATCAGCCAGTGGACCCCGACCCCGGAGGCTTCGCCCTTCGACGGCACTCAGGCCTACTTCGACCCCGAGTCCCGGGATCCTCACCGGCCCGTGAAACACCGACGCGCCCTCTCCGACAGCACGGTCCACGAAGTCTCTGCCGCTAAGGAATCGGAGCCTGGGGCGTTCAAAATCGTCATCTCCAAGCCCGGGGAGGAGCATCGGCCCCGGACTATGGAAGATTTTGATCCTAACTCTGCACCTCTTCTCGATATCAACATCCCTTCGTGGCGGATAGGTACCCCTCGATTCACCGTCAGAGGCACTCCAATGATTCGTGGCTCTTCGTACGCTCCCACCGAGGAGTTTCGCTCCAGCAGCGCCTCGCTGTTGAACCGATCTCAGGGCGAACTTAACAGCTCTCACCCAGATCTAGCATCGTCGAGACGGCCGAGCTCCTTGGCTGTCCCGGTCTTCCGGCTCTCTCGAAACCTCTCCAGCAACTCCCAGAACCCTTCCTCTCCTCGAACCCCCCGACCCGTCCACCCTAGCTACCAGTCGAATCTCAAAGTCGAACCCGTCATGTTCGATGATCTCACCTTCAAGCCGGCTTGCGACGACCGAGCCCTGGTCCGATACTCGCCTGCGACCGGAGCTGTCACAGCCGCCACGCCGCCACGACTCGTTGCCGAAATCACGTCACCAAGCTTCCTCGACTATGAACTGATCTCCGATTTCTTCCTGACCTTCCGAGCGTTTCTTGAGTCTGTGGATCTTCTACGCATGCTCGTGGCGAGACTGCGATGGGCCCTTGCTCGCGACGATGAAACCGGCATGGTTGTGCGTGTCCGGACGTTTGTTGCTTTACGTCATTGGATCCTCAATTATTTCATGGACGACTTTGTTGTGGACTACAATCTTCGATTCACCTTTTGCGAGCTGTTGAACGACTTTGTGGACGAGTTATCACAATGCACTCGGTCGAGGAAAGTGCAACTCAAGATCCTGGGAGAGCTCAAGAAATGCTGGCGCCGGGTTTGTGCACTATACTGGGATGGTCCGAATTTCGATGATTCACTCGATGCTAGTGTGCCGATTGCGCCTGGTGGCATTGTTGGCCACAGAGACCCTGACTTGGATCCGACCTTCTGGGATCGGGATGATGGGGAGTCACCTCAACTTGAAAGTCTATTGCCGCTCATGAAGAGCACAGCCGAGCGGACCAGTTTCATTGCCGATATCTCTAGGGCTGGCCATGTTGGAGACTCGATCGTCCCGGAACCCCGTCCAAGTACACCTGAAGGGCAGATGACCAAGGATCCTACCGAGGCAGCAGACCAGGTGTCACCGATCAGCATGACGAGCCTGGATATCGTGTCCTGCTCGTTCCCCAACAAGGCCATGCGAGTTACTCACCCTCAACAGACAAACCCATTGGCTGCCCACCCAGTTACAGCAAGTTCGGTCTACAACCATACAGGACCAGTTGCTACTACACCACGTGCGCTTGTGGGCAAACGGGTGCGACCCCAGCCGACGCACAAGCGTAACAACAGTTTGACGGACTCTCTGCGGGAACACAACTCTGACAAATTGTCATTCAAGGATCAGGAGTTCCTGATGACCGCACCCTATGCGGGGAGCCTTGTTCGAGGAAACCTTCTCCCTCCTGGCCAGGCCTTTGTTGACATCGAGCCTGATGAATTCCCCCCTAGCCAGAGGCAAACTGCAATGCTTCACCCTGAGAGCCAGAACCTAGTCAAGGAGAGGACCCCTGCAGGCGCCATGTCTGGCCATGGCATGAAGAAGCTGTTGGGAAGTGTGCGAAGAGCCCTCAGCACTAGGGGGCAGGGGGGGTCTCCCACACAAGGAAGCTTTATCAACGTCAACAATATCGGACCTCGTGGTGCTACAACAAACCGCATCCCTGGAACTGCTATTGTTCCCCAGAGCAGACAAAGACCGAATGGATCTCGACCGCCTGTGAGGATAGACTTGCTTGGTGCCGAAGCTGTCGAGGATTTTAAGAAGGCGGTGCGGGAGGAGGCTGCTGCTGAGGCGGAGCGACGTGGTCTGGCGACTTCATCCCCTAACCCCTCACTCCCAGCTCCAAGGGATATTGACTACTCAGCTGCCCATATGGACTCGAGCACGTTTGACAGCCTGCCGCAAAATGTGAAGAACCGACCTGTTAGTGACATGGCCATCACCACAGGCAGCAAGTCTATCGTGATCGTGGACGATACGACGCCGTTCGACCCTGCAGCTATGCGGATGGACCCTGGTAGTACTGCCTCCGTGGAAGCCTTTGCCGAGACGTTTAAGCTCCACGGTGGTGACCCCACGCCTCCGACTACACCTCCAGCTCCCTCCACTACTGGAACACCCAGGCGTTCCTCGTATCTGCTGAACCAACATGTCGTCCGGCCGTCGCTCGATGAGGATCCTCTGCCGCCCTTTGTCCCTGATCTTGATTCGTTAGCCCCTGGCAGCAGCGCTCGCCAGTCCGTGGATAGAAACCGATCATCATTCGGGACGACACACCGAAGTGTCCGCAACTACCCTCCCATCTCATATCGCGGTCATCGTCGAAACAAGTCGACCAGATCGCATCAATCATTGAATTCGATACTACAGCGTCGCCGTAATTCTTTTGCCAGCGCCACCGTTCGCCAATCTACAGTTCGCAGTTTCGATGCCACAACGTACTCTGGAGCATCTGTGGTGGAACAGGAGCCTGATGTACCAGTGCCACAACCTCTTCGAGTTCTTCGACGACGTCCGGGAGGAGACCTACGCGCCGCAACAAACGTAGGCGAATTGGACCCGGTTACCTTGAGGAGATCGCAATCAGTCGGCTCACTCACAACATACTCGGAGTCTATCCGGAGTTCTTACATCCAGAGCCCTGGCGTGGATTCCTTTGGCAATGGTGAAATTGTATCAATCGAATATCGCCAGTCAAGGTCGGAAATCTTTTCTCTTGGTCAACTTGCAGAGAAGCCGCCGAAGCGGGACCTGTCGCTCTTCAGCACTCATTCATCCAAGCCTATCATGCGCCCGTCGTTTGAGAAGGAAGCGCAGAAGCTTGCTCAAATACCGGATGACGACGACGACGGTGGCATTGAATCTGCCCTCGCCAAGCTTGAGGGCAAGATGCCTGGAAAGAAGAACTACAGCTTGTCAATGAACCCACACTCTCCTGGAGGGGCTTTCGACCCTCCTGAAATCGAGGTTGCCGCCTGTGAACCAGAGGTTGAAGAACAGGAAAAGAAGGAGCATCGCGAAGAGCTCGTCATCCGTGAGACATTCATGTTCGACGCCGAGGAGGACGAACCCGAGCCTCTGATTGGGGAGCAGGACGGATATCTGACACCCCAACGACCCTTGACTGGAGCACAGTCGTTCTTATCCGAGACTTCGCGAGACTCATACTCGTCCGTTCCTATTCTGGATCGAGACTCAACTGATGGGCGTGACAAGTCTCCCGCTCGTGCATGGACAAACATGTCCATTCTCGAAGGCCCTGATGATGAAGCCACGCCTCGGGCGCAGAAGACTGGCCTCCCTGCTGGTGAGGAGGCAGACTCACAGCATGCGTCTTACGACTTTATTGAGAAGACAGATAGCATTGAGGGCATTAAGCCTGGTGATACTGCTCCAACGGTGGCTGAGGACCAATCGTTCCTTGATGATGACAGCGATCTTTCGTCTGAGCTATCGGCGGACGCTCTGGAGTATGAAGAATCTGAGTTTGGAGACAATGCTGCAACCCGGGTGAAGCTTCCAGCTCACCCTCTTGGATCTCCAACACCTGCTCCCAAGAGAAACCCTCCTTCACCCCCGATGACACTGGTACAAGCTCTGGAGATGTCGCCGCCCCAGACTTTCAAGGTTCCTGAGCTGCACGAGAATCAGCTATGGGGAGGCCAGAAGCCTCTTCCCCCAACACCGGAGACTACACCAACAGCTCCCTACATCCATACCGATGACCAGACCTCAACCACCGAGGCGCTTCGTCTCGCTCCCAAGCCTGAACCTGCCGAGTCTAACAAGTACTCTGTCCACCTGCCATTCATCCTGGCCTTTGATTCGGAGATTCTGGCTCAGCAATTTACACTCATCGAGAAGGATGCCCTCAACGAGATTGACTGGAAGGAGCTCATTGACATGAACTGGAAGAATGCTGCGTACAGTGACTCCCGTTCGTGGGTGGGTTTTCTGCGCAACACTGACGCCCACGGAGTCGAGGTGGTGATTGCCCGTTTTAATATCATGGTCAAATGGGCCATCTCTGAAATTGTTCTGACGCAGAGCGTCAAGGAGAGAGTGCGATGTATCACCAAGTTCATCCACATTGCAACTCACTGCCGACGCTACCGCAACTTTGCGACTCTGGCACAGCTTACCATTGCCTTGTCCAGTAACGAGGTCTCGCGTCTGTCAAGGACCTGGCAACAGGTGGCTCCTCAAGATATCAAGACATTGCAAGATCTCGAGAAGCTGGTAACCCCCATGCGCAACTTTTACAACCTCCGCGCGGAGATGGAGGTTGGCTCAGACTCAGGCTGCATCCCCTTTGTGGGCATCTACACGCACGACCTCCTTTACAATGCACAGCGACCATCGGAGATTGCTGGTTCCCCTACTACACCTCCGTTGATCAATTTTGAGCGGTGCCGCATTGCTGCGGCCGTGGTCAAGACGTTGCTGCGGCTGCTGGAGGCCAGCACCCGGTACAAGTTCCAGCCCATTGAGGGCATCACCGAGAGATGTCTCTGGATGAGCGCTCTAAGCGACGAGGAGATCCGACGACATTCGGAGCTACTAGAGTAGTCGCCCACTGCGACCTCACGGCTCACTAATTTCGTTCATCTCATCCACAGGCACAACCAGTTACGAATTTCATGACTCACCGGCCAACGGCGTTTCATTTTGAATGTTTTTATCATTACAACAATACAGAAGAGCATATCCAGCGTGCCTCGACACTATACCCCATATAGCTATTTCTCATAATCACATCACTACAGACTGACCGAGTCTTCGTCCTCTGTTCAAGTCCACATATCTATTATCATCAATACGGCATTTGGGACAAAGCAAGGAGTTGGGACCTGTCTGTTTCTGTTCTTTCACACACGAGTTTCATCTATGGGTTTAGCCAGAGTTCTGGCTTGGTTGGTTGGCTTGTTCATACCCCCTCCCGCACTGCGCATTTATTATTACATGCGCCCTTTTGGTTTCCTAATACATCGTTATCATGGAGTGACGGCGGTCTATTATGACCTAGGGAGTGATTATGGGAGGAGCCTTTGGATTGGAATGAAGTTAATGAATGAGGTCAGGGGAAGGATGGGAAAACCGCAAGGATTGATGAATGGGAGCGAGAAGATATGGGAACGGGTACACGGAGAGAGAGGAAGGTTTAAGCCCGGAATTGATACCACGTTTTACGATGACTGCTCGGGATTGCACGTGGTGGTAATGTGACATGAGTTTACGGCCGACTTTTGCGGACAAGCACATGTACAGTCTGCACCTGAATATCATTAATACCTACCTAGAGATGACATTACTTACTACTTCGCTGCGGCTTGACCTGACACCCAAACTACGACAGGGATATGACATGACAGGCAATTGCTTTTCAATGGCACCTTTTGATCTTTTTTTCATGGGGTTTAAACCAGCTTGGGCGACTCATATTTAGCTTCTCGCATCAAAACCGCAGAACAAAGGCGGGATAACGATCAAGTACATCCCCCTTGGCGATACAGGGCTTTCCCTCTCCACCTTCATCTTCGTCCCATCCACTTCTTCCCACCGAGTTTTTCCCTTGGACATACACATAATGAAAAGAGAACGACAAAGGGGAAACACTGCGGACATGAAAGGGAAAAAGGAAATAGGTCAGAGAAAAGGGGGAGAGTATCTTTCCCTCATTAGCACCACCAAGTTGAACCTCAGTCCCAGGATAGCAAAGTGAGCAACAAAAAGAAACGCCGCCGAATATGTTTGATTGAACCACAATTCGCCATTGTTCCTTTTTCCCTCTCTCCTTTTGTCGGAGTTCCTTTTTTTCGTTTTGATTTTACCACTCAATCTCGGGCTCAGGAGGAACGCCGTTGACGACGACCTCTTCGCCTTCGCCTCCCTCGGGCTCAGTACCCTACCACTGAGACTCCTTGGGGGGCTCGGCGGAAGCAGCCCACTCGGTGGTGGCAGCAGCAGGGGCAGCACCCCACTCCTCGTTGGCAGCGCCGTCCCAGCCGGTGCCAGTGGCTCCGGCGAAGCCAGCAGCGGGAGCCTCCCAGTCGCCGCCGGCAGTGGCCTGGAAGCCGGACTCGATGGCAGCAGGGCCCTCCTCCTCGGCACCGGGAGCCTTCTCCTCCTCGACCTTTTCCTCGGCCTCGGCCTCGGGGTCGCGGTCTATGTCAGGTTAGCGGATATTTGGTGTAAGAGAATGGGAAAAAAAACGTACAGAAGTAAAGATCGACCATGACGTCCCAGGGGGTCTCGCGGTTGTAGATGGTGCCGCGGAGGCGGAGGACCTCACGGGCGAGCATCCACCAGACGCAGCCGATGGCGTGGCGACCCTTGTTGTTGGTGGGGATGGCGACGTCGACGTACTCGGTGGGCGAGTCGGTGTCGGTCAGGGCGATGACGGGGATGTTGACGTAGGACGCCTCCTTGATGGCCTGGGCGTCGGTGCGGGGGTCGGTGACCACGATCAGACGGGGCTCCTTGAACGAGCGGGTGATGTAGTTGGTGAAGGATCCCGGGGTGAAGCGGCCGGCGATGGCGGTCGCGCCCGTGTGCGCGGCAAACTTGAGGACGGCGCGCTGGCCGTAGGGGCGGGCCGAGATGACACAGACGTCGGCGGGGTTGTCGATGGCGGCGATGATGCGAGCGGCGAGGACAATCTTTTCCCTGTGAGACGGGGTTTTGTTAGCGATTGTGCGCAAAATGTGCTTGTGCCCCTCGTCTGAATAGCTTCTTTTCCCGCGTCGCATATAGCTTTAAATGATTTCCCAAAAATTCCCCCAATTCATATAAAAAAAAAACGTACCAGGTCTTGCCGACGTTGAGGACGTTGACACCGTCGGCACGGGTCTTCCAGAGGTAGTTCTCCATGTGCACCTGGAGGTTCTTGCTGCCGAGGTGGCACTGGGCAGCCAGGAGCATCTCAATGTCCTGGCTGGTGGCGTTGAAGATGGAGGGCAGGTTGGAGGGAGCCATCTTGACTGATTTTTGTCTTCCTGACGAAAGGTGGCTTTGAGGGGGGGAGGGTGGAAGAAGTTTTGGTGATGTTGCGTGCAAAGAAGTCGCAAAAAAGTTCGCGAGAGCCGCGGCGGAATTTGTGACCCCTCGAAAATGTGTGTTGTGGAAGCCCTGATGGCCCTGGCGACGCTTGGCTACCTTGGGACTAGCGCATAGATAGCTGGTTCTGATGCAGTATCTCCACGTGATGTATACGCTAGGCTATTTTGGGGTGTGCTTGTTCCTGGCTCGGCATCGGCCGTTGGCTGCTGGGAAAATTTGGGGCCTGGCTTTGGACGTCGGTTCATCAGTCTCTTATATCAAAGACATAGATTGATGCTTCAATCATGCCGCCCAGAATAACGGCGCTGCCGCGCCTAGGCTCTCTGAATCGTGTGTTTTCCCGGCTTGACTTTTACCCCCTCAATGCTGACCAATTGCTCAGTCTGCCTTCGACCGGCTGTGAAACCCGCTACCCCCAACTTCCTCCCCATCGTCCAGACGGCCAGTCTCTCTCAGCGCGAGAAGAAGCGTAAGGCGAAGCAGGATCCCTACCGATGGGCTCAGGCGCAGCAGCGAAAGGCGGCCAACGTGCAACGGCGTGAGGAGCTCCGGCGGGAGCGGGACGAAGCGTGGGGCGATCCTATCAAGGGCCAGACAACGCCGTTCGTCGAGTCTCTTGACTCGGCTGGTCAAGATGCCACCAGCCAGGTTCCTACAGATGCCAGCGGGAATCAACTCGCCGAGCCTCGGAACTTACCGACCTCTCCCGAACTTCGAAACTACCTCCTCTCCGAGTCGGAGTTGCAAGACGCCGTCAAGCACGCCTACACCCTTACCAAACCCTTGATAGGAGCGGTCGAGTCGCAGATGGAGCCGGGATCCGGGGAGGATAAGATGAAGGAGCATGAGCAGCGACACCAAAAGGCCCTCGAGGCTCTGCGCCGCATCACATCCCTCAGCAACAGCAGCGCAAAAGACCGCTTCCACGCCAACGTGCGGCGCATCGTCGACGAATTTGGCCGCCACAACACCGACAAGATCCTCAAGCCCAAGGCCCAGTCCATCTCCCCCAACACGGTGCCCATGCCCACCAGGTCGGGCCCGGACACGGGCAGCTCCGAGGTCCAGATCGCCATCCTGACGGCCAAGATCCGCACCGTCTCGCAGGCGCTGCAGATCAACCGCGGCTACAAGGACAAGCACAACAAGCGCAATCTCCGGCTGCTGCTGCACCGGCGGCAGAAGCTGCTCAAGTACATGGACCGCAAGGAGAGGGGGAGCGAGCGTTGGACAAACATGATTGAGAAGCTGGGTCTGACGCCGGCGACCTGGAAGGAACAGATCGAGTTGTAAGGAGACTCGGGCTGTTTTTGTAGAATAACGTGTGTTTCTCTCTATGTACAATACTACAAAGCCACCTGAAAAAAGAGACGAAGCGAAACGATGCCGCGATTTTGCATCTACCTGGTCTCTCTGTCCCTTTTGCGCCAGTGTCGGAAATGTTTCCGTGCCATTACGAGCTCGCAATTGCTGATATACTACACAAAAATCATGCTTAAAATGAGACTTGGGGGTGTTGATGAGTGACAAATCAGAAGACGCTGATGTAGTTGCCGATGCGCTCCTTTTGGTTCTGAGCTATGCATTCGGCGATCCAGGTAATGTTGCGGATTTCCTAGGAATTGTTAGAAAGCTTAGTACGAAGATAGGGGTAACAAACCTGTTCTCGTAACTTCACCCAGGCATAGACAATGGCGTGGGTGAACTGCCTGGTGAAGGCACTCTTGGAAATCTCCATCTCCTTCTGGTAGAACATGTCCTCCAAAGTTCGGCTCTCACCAGAGCCGCCGCCCATGTTTCCAGGTCCTGAAGGACCACCGCCAACCGAGACGGCGTCAAAGAAGGTCTTGTAGTCGTGAACACCGTCCACGGCCAGACGAACACCCTCAGGGTCGTCGGCGCGGGAGAGCATCAGGGTTCCCTCGGGGTAGAGCTTGCCAAAGCTGGGGTAGAGCTTCTTACGGTCCTGCTTGGAAAGGTCTGTGCCAAAGGAGTTGAGAGTGATGTTGATGGCTCGGCGGTCGGCCTCGAATTCGAGAATCTCAGACATGACCTCAGCCGTAGGAGTTCCTGCCATTTCAGGGTGAGTGTTAACAAAGTTGTAAAAGTCCTCAAGGTAGTTCTTGTAGAGAGTGTTTCGGACAATCTCAATGTTGAGCTCGTCGAGGTCCTGGTGGCTAAGACTGCCCTTGAAGTAGGGGGCAAGAGGGGTCTCGATGAGCACGCTGTTGTAGAGCTCCTCGATGTTGGTGGCGACACAAAGAACGGGCATAGTCTCGAACCAGCCGAGAGGATGACATCGCTCAAGAAGCTCACGGGTATCGCGCTCGTGAAGGGTGCCAGTGATGAGAAGAGCGACGTTGTCGATCATGTAGCCGTATGTGACGTAGTCCATGAAGGTAGCAAGGGATCCGACAGCATTGGCGCGCACATATCGAAACTCGGAGATGAGCTTGTCGGTCGTCTTGGCTGCGAGGGCGGAAGTCGAGGGGTTGGGTGGGAGAGAAGCAAGGAAGTCGCCATAAGCAGGACCAAGTTGGAGCTTTAGATCTGGAGGTCGTTAGTAGACGAACATGTCCGTTGATGAGGACAAAAGCCCATACCATCGATCGTCTCGCATTGGGTTAGGTTGTTGTAGGCTGGACCAGTGAGAAGACTGTTGCGGTAGCCTCGGACAATGCCCTCGACGTAGCTGTTGGCCAGGGTTAGCCTCCATCTTAGCTGCGTGTATCATGGAGCTCCCATCTCCAAGCTAGAACGCACCCATTGTTTACGTTGAAGAGAAGGCCCTCCATCCTGTCTGTAATTCGTTTCGCTTCGTTCGGCTCGGGGGTATTACTTGTGGGAAGAGAATGACGTCTGCGTGGCCGAGGCGATGGTTGAAGTCGATCGTCAAAGATGGTCGCCTAGCATTCCCAAGCCTGCGAACGACGCAAGCTGGGACGTCGCGAATGCCGACACGTGAGTGGCCAGGAGGCTGAGGTTCAGGTACGTACCCTCGGTGAAGCCGGAATTACAATAGGACCGGCTGCCGAAGGACCTGCATCCCACTTTCTGCGCCAGGACCAAAGACCAAAAAATTTGAGTGGAGACTTTGGAGCTTCAACTGAAATTTTTCCATCGCAGCCCACCTCGCACTTTCCTTTCGCAGCCGCGCACAACGGACGGGATTGTGCCTCGCCAGGAAGCCACGACGCCAATCGAATACTGCGAGAACATCCGGGAGGAGCCCATCAAGCCAACATGTCGCTCTTTGTGCTTGCCGAGACGCCGGCAGGGTAAGTCGCGAGCCCAAACGCGAGAGAGGAAGGTGTTCACGAGGACGTGCATGGACTGACAATTGGCAGCTACGGCCTGTTCAAGGCCACTGACAAGAAGATGCTGAAGAATGAGGAACTCGCCGCCGAGTTGGGACGTCCTGAGAAGGTCGTCGAGATGTAAGTTTAACATTTTCATCCAAAAAGCCATCCATTGAGCTCGACATGGTTTTCCTGAATGGTCGCAAAATGGCACCGCCGAAGACACGTTCGCTAATTCCAACTCCCACAACAGGCTCAAGCTCAAGAAGTTCGTCAAGTTCGACAGCGCCGCTACCGCTCTCGAAGAAGCCGCCGCGCTTAAGGAGGGCAAGGTCCCTGAGCTGCTCACTGCGCTCCTCGATGACCTCAAGGCCGAGAAGAAGGCTTCGCTTGCCGTCGCCGACATGAAGCTGGGTACGGCCATCTCTAACCTGCCCGAGCTCAATATCTCACCTGTCTCGGGAAACAACACCATGGATCTCTTCCGTGGCATTCGCGGCCACCTGCCGGATCTCATCCCTGGCCTGGTTGAGGAAAACTTTGATCGCATGGCTCTGGGTCTCTCTCACTCCATGTCGCGTCACAAGCTCAAGTTCTCGGCCGACAAGGTCGATTCTATGATCATCCAGGCCATCAAGCTTCTCGACGATCTGGACAAGGAGCTCAACGTCTACGCCATGCGGACCAAGGAGTGGTATGGCTGGCACTTCCCTGAGATGGCCAAGATCCTCAACGACAACCTGGCCTATGCCCGCGTTATCCTTGCTGTCGGCATGCGCACCAACATTTCCGAGAGCGACCTCTCCGAGATTCTGCCTGAGGAGATTGAGGCTGCTATCAAGGCTGCTGCTGAGATCAGCATGGGTACTGAGATTACCGAGGAGGATCTCGACAACATTAAGCTTCTGGCCGACCAGGTCATTGTCTACTCCAACTACCGAACCCAGCTATCATCTTATCTGGAGAGCCGTATGCGCGCCATTGCCCCCAACCTGACTGCCCTTGTTGGCTACCTGGTCGGTGCCCGTCTCATTGCCCACGCTGGTTCCCTCATCAACCTCGCCAAGGCTCCCGGATCCACCATCCAGATCCTCGGTGCCGAGAAGGCTCTGTTCCGCGCCCTCAAGACCAAGCATGACACACCCAAGTATGGTCTCATCTACCACTCGTCTCTGATCGGCCAAGCCACCGGCCGAAACAAGGGAAAGATTGCCCGTATGCTGTCCGCCAAGGCTGCTCTGGGCCTTCGTGTCGACGCTCTCGGTGATGTTGAAGATGATGCCGACGAGGAGGAGCGCGCCATCCTTGGTCTGAGCAACCGCATCAAGCTCGAGAACCACCTCCGAAAGCTCGAGGGCAAGCCTCTTCTACCCAAGGGCACCAACGTCACACCTTCTGGCGAGATTGTTGGCGCCGGTCAATTCACTCTTAAGGAGACTCGCCGATACAACGGCGATGCCGACGGTGTTGATGAGGAGGTCAATGGCACCTCTTCCGCCAAGAAGAGCAAAAAGTCCAAGAAGCTGATCGAGGAGGTTAACGATGAGGAGATGAAGGACGCCGAGGATGCTGAAGAGGACGAGGTTGCTACTACCACTCCTGCCAAGCCCAAGAAGCTGTCCGAAGCCGACTATGAGCGTCTCGCTGAGGAGGCTGGTATCTCTGTCAAGAAGTTCAAGCGCAAGTACGAGCGAGGCGACGTCGAGCTCAACGACGATGGTACACCCAAGGTATACAGCAAGAAGGAGCTCAAGAAGCTGCGCAAGGCTGAGGAGAAGTCAACACCTTCCAAGTCTCAAAACCCTGTCAAGGAGGAGACGGAGAGCAAGAAGAAGAAGCGCAAGCACGATGACTCAGAAGACGAGGCCGAGCCCAAGAAGGAAAAGAAGCAAAAGAAGAAGAAGCGTCACTCGGATGCTTAGGAGCCATCGAGGAAAATGTCACAACCTTTGCAACGACGACGCTAAATCCGACACAGTGGGAGACGTATTCGTCCGCGTCTCCTTGCTTCATTACTCGTAATCGTCTGGACACTGACGACGGACCATCCCAAAACGAAAAGCACAACCAAAGCGACAAACGATTGGAGGGTTCCCGATGTGTAGATATATGATACCTGAGAGACTTCTGGCATGGCAGCTTCTGCCCGCACCTTGTTTCCTGGCTGGCGTTTGGGCGGAGGGGCATATTGGCGTGATTTGGTTTTAGTTTCTTTTTCGAATTTTCTTGTTCCCGCTGTCTGTCCCAACGAGAGGTTGGATGTGTGGAACTAAAGGAGGGACAAGATGATGTGATGTACCTTGAGGGAATAGCAGATGGGATCTAGAAAAGAAAAACTTTGTCAAGTTCCAACTATTGCGGATCTGTCTCGCTGTTCTGTGATGTTTTGAGACAGTGAATCTAGTATTAGGGCGGCAATCGAGAGATGTTGCGTAGCTGGTAAGACAAAGGGAACCTGAAGATTGGGTCTAAGACCACGGCATGGCATATACAGGAGCACAAGAACAAGTAAACCTGAGTACGAGTCTATTTCACCGACCGCATCTTGGAGTGTCGTCACGCATATCGAGACAAAGCACTACAGATATAGCCTTGAAACGCATCAAGCACATTGGTATATTATCACGTAACGATCGGGGTATCCTTTCCTCCATAACATAGCCATCGCATAATCTCGTCTCGCGTCCGCTCATTAGTGATTGCTCTGTCGAGCTCAATAAGGGTATCCACCACTTTGGCCAAAAAGCATCCACCTTCCACCATGACTGCTGAGTAAAAAATCGTAAAATACATACAGAGAAGTTTTGAAAAGTTGGTTGCGATTGTCGGTTGTCGAAACAGGGTATCGAAAGTCAAAACGTAAAAGCGCGAAGGAGCAAAACAAGTCGTGTCAAATCAAAAGGTCAGACGCTGACGCTCGAGAATCTCCCGATGCGATTGGGAGATTGTAGCGCTGTTGAAGACGAGAAGAGAGCAAGGGGGGCTGCAAGCAATGCTTCCGAAATCAAGTAGACCAGGCTAAACCCCATCGAAGGGAAATCCTCAAGCGTTAGCCGACTATTGCGTCCAAGTTGACAAGACACGAGGGGAGATGATCTTTTTTTTTTTTTTTAGATGTTCTCCACGACGCGAGCGCGCATGGCTTGTTGGAAACCTGGGTCCTGACCTCCAAAGTCGGTGGCATCGCCATCGTAGGCAGCTCCGCTGGACTCGCCAGTCTGGTTGGCGGCCATGGCAGCGTTGAGAGCGTTGCCCATGGTCTGGTTGGCAGCAGGGAGGAAGATGACCTTGCTGTTGGCAGACTTGGCCATGGCTTGCATGGCCTCGAGGTATCGGATCTGCATGGCAGGAGCAGAGCTGAGGATGTCGGCGGCTTGACGCATCAACTTGGCGGATTCAACCTAGAGGATGTCAGAAAATGGATTTATGATACGATTGATGTAGTGGGTTACCTCAGCCTTGGCGGCAATAATCTTGCTTTCTCCGATACGCTTGCTCTGGGCAGCCATGGAGAGCGACTCCTGCAACTCCTGACTGAAAATGATGTCCTTGATAAGCATGCTCTCGACCTGAACACCCCAGCCGGCGGCGACGTCCTCGATAATCTCTCCGATCGACTGGGCAATCTCCTCACGACGCTCGATGACATCCTGAAGGACACGGGCACCGACGACGTGGCGCAGGGTCGTCTGGGTACGCTCCATGAGAGCCTGGCGGACATTGTTGATGCCGAAGGCGGCCTTGTGGGGGGACACAATGTGGTAGTAGATGACCGAGGTGAGGCGGAGGGTGACGTTGTCCTTGGTCATGCAGATCTGCTCGGGGACCTCTGCGGTCTGGATTTTGACGTCGATCTGGATGAGCTTCTCGCTGAGGGGGTTGATGTTGACCAGACCGGGATCGACGGCCTTGTAGAACTTTCCGAACTTGGTGACGAGGCCGACGTTGCCCTGGTGGACTTCCTTGAAGGGGTTGGGGCAGACGATGCAGCAGGGGACAGCTCCCATGGTTCCGATGATGGTACCGAGGCCATTCACTGAGGATGTTAGATTCTGGTGTTTGATAAGTAGCGACAAACTTACTCATGGACCCATACCAGCCCTTGGGGTTGGCGTCTGTCTCGACAACAGTGGCATAGCTACGCTGGAGATCCTCCTTCTTGGGAGGCACAACGGTCATCTTGTGCTGGGCCTGGAAGCCTCCGTTTCCGTCAACGGGGGCGGGAGCCTTGGAGGACGAGCCTCCGCCGTTGAGCATGCCATCTGTGGACGCCATTGTCACTACTATTTTGGTGTTTTATTCGAAAGATTGGTTGCTCTCAGCAAAGGGATGGACAGTTGGTTAGACTCGACGTTGATCGGATAATACTGGCAGGAAACACACGATGTAGGTGAAGGATGGATGGTTTCACATAAGTCTGGGGGTGGGGGGAGGAGGTGTTATTTAATGTCAACAGGTGCAGCCCACACCCTCTTGCTCTCAATGTGCGCCTTCCTAACGTTAGAGAGCCCCAAGTCCCTGATGTGACGTCGACGTCGCTGGGAAGGAGCGCCCGACACATCCCCCCCAGCTTCCTGCAGGGAGCTTTCTGCGCACAGGTGACATGGAGAAGGACGATCCGGTCCACTCAAACTGTGGAGACCGCGTGGCATTGCAGTTCGGGACCTGTCGGTACGTACCGTTTTCAGTCGAATGGAGGATTTCGATTGGTTTGATTTCGAAGAAGTGGTGGAGCTCGTGCGGGGCACAGGGCTTTGACTTCCCGCCCAGGCTTCAGTGGAAAGAGCTCGCGGGTGTAAGCTCAGAACATCATGCGAGATACGATGAATGCGAGTCTCGGCAGGCGTATTCACATCCGACTCGAATAATAACGCACGTTAGCTCTTTTCGGGTCGAGACTTCTTTAGAGGGTTTCGGATGCGGGATATTGAAACGCTGGAAACAACATGAGCGGGCGTGTTTTCCCTTACACGGCCAAGAAACCCCCCTTGGGGCGCTCGGCTTGTCGCGTACCCGGCAACGATGGCCGCTTTGCGAATGAGACCTAGCAAACTCTGGGGGGTCATCCCAACCTTTACCATTCCAATGCACACCTGGGGGGGAAAGAGACAAGTCTATGGGGACTCAGCCTCCATTAGCTGCGGAGATGGCGCTACATACCACCAAGCAGAAAAACCGCTCTCTTCTAGACGAAAAATGAAATCCGTCTCTGCGCCCGACGTCTTTCATGATCCCAACACTACTACTACTGTAGGGGCGGCTTCTCGGAAGAGCTACCAGCCCGACTCTGTCCAATCACCGGGGCGTCGCAAAAGCTGCAGAGGTTCGCGGCCAACAGCGTGACTTGTGCACAGCCTCTGGGGACAGTCTCGGTTGGTCATGGTTTTTGCTTGGCATGCCTGTGGCCTATGACATGGTTGACCCGGGTGTCAATCATGAGCTCCATCTGGCAACCGCCGGCACGAGCTATTCCGCAGCTGCAAGCCTTGGCTTCTAGAATTCTTCTCAACTCCATTGATCGCGCACCGCGCCTCAATTCATCTTGCCACCTCGATTATATCTCTCGTATTGAACGGGGAACGTCGATCGTCTAGACTCGTCCAATTTATTCACCGGTCCAATGACGGCACACCGAGGTCAACAAGGCTGACCGCCAGAAGGATTGTTGTGTTGGCAAGTCTTGGTCTCATCCCCGTCTCATCGTGAGTTCCTTCAAGCTCAGCCTCATCATAGCCTCGGGCAGAATCTTGGCTCTTATCCTCTTGGGTTCTCCCCATCTTCTCTTCGGGCCCGGGTCCGATGAGTTCGGCCCCGTATGTCGTTGCCTGACGATGCCGATCGCGGTACCCGCATCCCGGCCTGTGATCGCCGCCGCATGTTGTTATGACGAAACTATCAGGCATTGAAATGTTGCTCCGGGACAACCGACAAGTTTGACGACAGCTTCAATTGAAAATCTCTCAGATCGCCGCCAGGCTCCGCCATCGACCAACGCTTTCGAATTTTGCGTGCATAGCCACCATGATGGCCTCCCCCGTGTTATTTGGAATCACCTCACGTCAGCTCCCTATCAGGTCCCATGCGCAGTGCAAGGCGGACGGGTGGTCTACAAAAACAACTATACATAAGCGGCTTGGTATGATGTTGTTCTAAGATTTATGCTTCATTTTAAAGTCCCTCCTCTAATGCCTCGAGTAAGATGTAGTATCATTTCCCCCCGTAACAAAGTTGAACTGGCCTGCATGTAAACCATCACTTGAGCGCCCAATTTTCCACAGTCCAGGATGAAATATCTCTTCTAGTACCAACGAATACTGCCCCAGTTAAAGGTTTACTCGGGAACTCCGAGATGCCAGCAGTCGCCATCGACGAGTCTGCCTTGTTGGCTACTTGACTGAGGGCTGTGCGTCCAGCGATCCTGAGAGCACCAGGACAGCTCGCGTGAGAGCGGCTCAAATGCCCACCTGCTGTTGGAAAACTTGCCGAGCGAGTAAACTGGCTTGGGCTTTGGATCAAGCCTCGGCCGCAGCTTTGGACAGGGCTTGGCTGTTATGGGTCTTGCTTAGGGGTGTCGTGAAGGTATTGATTGACCGCTTGGTCGCCATGTCTCTGGAATAACGCTCCATACATGGGAACCCAGTAATGAAAGGCCCTTTTGATCGCTTACGGGCGAAGACGAGGATCCAATTGCGGTCCCCAACGGGCAGACGAACATCAGTCTCAGCTAGGCGTTGGGCTACACCATCGACTCCTCTTTTTCTCAGCCGATTACGGGAGACACACAAAGGCCTGGCATGAGACAATCACTATAAATGCCGAGTCACGGACAGGATCCTGTGTTGATAGCTAGTGCTGAAAGGGACCATCAGTCGGTAACACACTGGGATCGAAACTCCTCCTCAGGCTACATTATAAGGACCAGATCTCAGGATCGCTCTGAGCGCAATAGCGATGGTCAGAACTTCCGCTTGTTTGGCACCTTTACCGCTCTCTTCCAACCTGTCAAGAAGTGGCGTTGTGCGCGGAGAACTGCCAGTGGATGCAAAAACAAGCCCGTCAATCGAGACGTGTCTCGGGGGTGGTTTTCTTCGTTCTTCTGGGATAGAGTAGAAGTCAGACTCAGAAATCAAGGCGAACATCGAACTAGAGCAATCCTGATCCACCCTGTTAGCACCTTGCCCCCAGGCAAATTCGACACCCTCACATGAATGCGGCCATGACTTCTGAACCACCCAGCTCCTGTGACTGTGTGAGCTAACACAGGGTAAGTTGTCTGGACGAAGCGCAATTAGTTTCGAGCGTGCATTAAACTTTGTCGTCAAACTTTAATGCAGTGTAGTCCTTATTAGAAAATAAAACTTGGAGCGCATTGTCTTGGGGGCCTACTAATAATGGAAGGCACAAATTGGTGTTATTGATCTCAAGAGATCATGGTGAAGGGACCGCAAATCATACCCAACAGGACACTAGCCATTTCTCAGCCAAGTATCAATCCCAGCAACTCAAAACGTCGGTAAAACGATTCTCCACCCCGTAATCCACAACCGAGGCTTTTGCCACGTTGTCAAGGGGCTTGTGTGGAGTGAGACAAACCCATGTCGATCCGCCGCCACCACCCCCCCCTTAGGCTCAATCTTCATCCCACGCCTTCAACAATCGCAACAGATCCCCGATGGCGCAATTGGCTAGCGCGTTCGACTGTTATAAAGTCTATCGAGAGGTTGGTGGTTCGAGCCCACCTCGGGGAGAGTTTCTTTTTGGTATTTGGCATGTTGGTGTTTTGGTTTGACTTTTTGGTGAGACGGTGAAGGCTGGGAGCTGTTACGTGGCACCGGCACTTACGTAGTGCGCCTACCTTTCATTTTGAGCCGGCTGGAGTGCTATACGGCTCATATTGAGTTGTGAATGTAGCACCTTGGCAACACTTGGCGACTCCTGGAACTGCCTCTGATATCTGCCACCGTTCGCTGAACAGCGACGATATATGATCAATCGGCTTCAGATTTGTTAGGAGATCATCGGGACGTTGCAAGTTCTCAAAGAAGCATCCTATTCTAGTTGCTTTTTCCGCGGCCGGGTGTCGTGGCCCTGGTTATAATTTGGGAACTATGAGCCGGTGTCTCTGTAACTGTATTTGGTTCCTGGTTATCTCGAACATCTTTTTTGAATGCTTCGATACTTGCATTTGTTGACGCAAATGATTTGTTTATGTCTCGTAGCTAGATGTCACGGACGAGTTGTTCCTCTCGGCGCCTGTACTGTCATTTCCCAACGCACTGGTCCTTTCCTTATGTGACTTTACCCTTCTAGGCTTGGTATTTCCTTGATAAACCATGGGGTACACTCATCTGTCTCTCGAGTCCCATCCTACCCCAAACGTGCTGCGCTGTCACCTCTCAAACGAATATGATACTCTTTTCTCACCTCCTCGATCATCCAATCAGCAATCCCCTGTGGCTTAGTTGGCTAAAGCGTCCGACTGTTATTCATAGACAATCGGGAGATCGGAAGTTCGAGCCTTCCCGGGGGAGTTCTGATGTTGAGATGTTTTTTTTGCTGTTGTGGATTTTTTTGTGTTTGGCGTCAAAGCCCTCACTCCGCCCCACCAGACCCCAGTTGCAAACTGAGACGGGAAATAAGATGAGTGTTTCGAAATGTCTTGCGGAGATTGTCAATGTTGTGAACAATGCAAGGGGTGGGCATGGGACGCTCTAGCTAGAGTGTGGACGTTAGGCGTCAAGTGTGTTGTGAGGAACGCTGTCAAAATATGACTTGATGCTTAGCAAAACCGTAGGTAAGACATTTAGTAAAGTAATCATAAAGCAAGAAGTTTATTCTACTTTGTGATTAACTTTTCGTAAGTGTTCTGGCAAACTTTGGGTGATTGGGTTTGTGAGATCTGAGCAGAAAGAGCTAGCGAAACATTCTTCAACGATGTGCGAGATAGCTCACTGCTGCATTGAAGTGTTCTCTAGTCGGTCTTTCGGCCTTTAGTCGCCTAGTTGCAGGCTAGAGAAACACTAGAGGTGTGGGAGTCGACTTCAGATCACTCAATTGTTGGTCATGTCTGTAATGTTCTTGTCAGAGTCATGGGGTACCGTGATAGGGACCAGATATTCGAACTTGTGTAACTCTTTGTTCATAGGGCTATACTCCTTCGCCCTTTTCATAGCTACAGTGAAACCTCGAAGCATGCCAATGTTGTGCCAGAAAGGGTGGCAAGTCGGAGATCAGCACCGCAGTCAAGCATGTGGACGAGCCCATGATAACCAAGTTGTATTTGAAGCTTCCATGTTGATTGCCATCTGTTGTAATACATTTTCTGCGATTCATCGCTCTCAACTTTTGTCCCTTTACAACACATAACACCTAGTCCTAATATTGATAGAACGATCACTTGACTTTCGTCAAATCCCTTCGCTTGACCCAAAGCTTGACCGACCTCCATGGACTGGATGAAGCCACGCCCTTGGTGACTGTCGGGGCAGGCCACTTGCTGCCTGCTACGGGCTCGACCTCGTACAATGAGATGAGGACTGAGGTGTACATAAGCACTTTTCTTAGGGTGAACGCCGCATCGTCGACCATCGTCAGAGTCCCGTCTGGAAGAGTTAGCAAAGGGTCATAATGGAAGAGGCATTTGGCTTACCTGATGTTTGTACAGTGCTCGGGTCGACTCTTCGTGTCTTTGCCCCCTTGTCGTCCACGTCATCCTTGAGAAAACGGCCAGCCTGCCAAACCCGGGCATCGGTAAAGGATCTGGGGTCAGAGTGGTGGAGATTCAGGGCGACGTGTGCAAAGGTACCCTTCTTGAGCACGTAAGCTTCTCCGCTGTCCTTGAGCACCACGTCCTCCTTCAGATGCCTCGCGGACCAGCCTCCTCCGTAGAGTCTCTGCGTCTCGAAGTAAACAGCCTGGAGCGAAGGACATTTTGTCATCAGTCCCTCCAAGTCGAGCTTCTCTACCTCGGGAGGAAGCCAGACAGCACCCCCAAAGTCATTTTTGGGCTGGATTACTTTGACAAAGGGGGCGACTTCGTCGCGGATTTGCATGAGGAGGATTGGGTCCTGATAGAGCTCAAAGAGAGACCAAGAGACCAGCGTTGAAGAGTTGACGGTCACAGACCAGAGCAGAGCCACGTCAAACGCAGCACGCACGTCAAGCGACAGACCGTGTTTCCGAAAGACCTCAGTTCTTGCGAGGACGAGTTGGCTGATGGTGTGAAAGTCTTGCCATCTCGGCCCAGGTTCGTCGTCGCTCAAGAACTTTTCCAAATCATCGTGATACTCTCGCATAAACGCTAGCAATCGTCCCAGGGCAATCCTCGCTCGTTGAGGAGTTGGAAGAGGCGCCCAGACAGGAACGCCCATGGCCAAGGACTGGAATCCCTCATTGTAAATCCAGAGGTGTGGCCAGATGTCGGGAAAGTTCTCGACGAAATCTGTGCCAAACACAGAGGTGGTGGCTGATCTGGCGACAAAGTTCTTGACCAGCTCGATAAAGTCCACCTGCATGATGCTCTTCCTGATGTCTTTTGATTCCAGGACTTCTGCGCCGGCGAGCCTCTCCCAGTCCATTTGGTCGGTGGGCCAGCTGTTGAAGGAGACCAGTTCGGCAGCAACATCGTCTAGGTTTCGAAAGCTGGCCTTTGAAAGGCCCTCTAGATGAGTTCCAGAGAGATGCTGCTTGGTTACTTGGTGAACCTCGCTTGCGGCCTTGTCATAGGCTTCGAGGTCCTTCTTGGAGAGGCCAAAGTTGGTGAGCATGAGGCGTCTTGCAACATTCTGCTTGTCGGCGGTTGACTCGGGCTGTTCAAGAAGTTGGGCTGCGAGAGAAGGTCGAAAGACGAAGGAGTGAATGCTTCGGAATAGTTTGATGGAGAATATGCCTTGGGTATATCGATTGCGGAGGCGCGTCAGGGTGAAATTGAGGTTGAGAAAGATGCGAGGTATGTGGCCCAAGAAGGGGACCCAATAGGGTGCAAGAGGAGGACTTCTGGAGCCATTTTTAAAGGTAGAAGAGCCGCCTGTGAAGAGTCTTGTCGTGATGAAGAGGATGAAGATCGTAACGAGGATGGAGAGGACAGGAGACTGCTGGAGTTGGGGGATGAGGCTCTCGTCAAGGCGTTTCCGGACCGCCTCGACGGCATCCATGTTGGATGGATTGGACGGGCCGGCTGTGGAGACTGAGATCACCAAAGAGGGCAGACGGTATGCAAGTTTTGTGTGAAATGAAGATGATCGATGGTTGATGCGAATACAAGGCAATCTGTCAATCTCATAAACTCGAGCTGAGAAATGCGACCAGACCCGCCCCGCTGACTGGCGTTGTTCAGGTACAAGTTACAGGGGCTGTGCACTGAATGTAGGACGCAACAGTGGCCAGAGCTTGTGGACAGGACAACGTCATCTCTCGCTTGTGTATGGGTGTTAGAGGACAACCGATAACACGGGTCTGGTCAACTTTTAACAAGTTCAAAGCAATCTTCTGGTTCTCTGCTCTGGAGCATTGAAACTTTGTCAAAACTCTGAGCGCAAGCTTTCGGTCCTTGGCAGATCGACAACGGGTGTGTCCTTAGGCTTACCACAACATTCAACCTGGACCAAGCAAATCCTCGAGGGAGAAAGACATTGCACATTCAATCGAAGTGCCCGGGTCTAAAGAAGATCTAGAGTTGTTCATGACCGAAGTAGATCGTCCATGAAGCGTTAACAACCTCATGTATATCCATATTATGATCAGGTAGACATTGCAAGTCGACGACCAATCACGAACGGTTGCAACTGTAGATTCCGGTTCCATGGTCTAACGGTTATGACTGCGGATTCTGATTCCGCCAGCGAGGGTTCGACTCCCTCTGGGACCTTCTTTTTGCGATGTTGGGAATATTTTTGCCATGGTGGTGTTTTGATATCCTCTCGAGGTGCTTAATGTGGTGGCTTCGGCCGTTTGGGATTTCTTTTTTTAAGCTTGCGGGTAAGGCTGCATGACTGAAAACAGCCGTTGAGTTGAGAAAGTACGATTGCGTCTGCCCTAGGCAGGCTGACATGCGACTTCTTTCTCGGGAGTTGTCATCTGGGGAGATAATTGAATTCGCGGGGTCTAGTCATCTTTTGTTTTGCCGTTGTGAAAGAGATGGCGACGCTCCGGGAATGATCATGGTAATGGTGTTTACCCAGGGCAACTCACACGAGTGCTCCAAGAAGCAATGTCCACGCATGGCCTTGCGTAAATAATTATGGAGCAAATTAGAGACAGATGATGAGCGAGAATAGCCCAGTTTACTGGCGACGTTTCTCCTTGATATTGCGCGATTCGCATTCAATTGCACCATCACTAAGCCCATGTGTGTAAGTGAAGACGTTGAGAATCTCTCGATGCCAGGACAGTTACAACAGAACACCAAACTTTACTGGCCTCTACGGACTAAACTTCAACCAATTGACTCTCAAATCTCTAAAATACGAACTCTGCCCTCTCAAACTACCAAGTTCTTGCGCCGTGGGTATACCTGTGGGTTGACGCTCCGATCTTCGGCTGCCTGAGGCCCCAACCAGTTGCATCATCACGCTAGATTCGGCAAGTTACCTTGTGAGCTTCATCCCGCCTGCACCCCTCCGTCTCCTATAAATCCCCCTGTCCTCGGCCGACATAAAGACAACCTCTTTGGATGCCGGATAGCAGCCAGGCTTCACAAAAGGGTCTTTGGCGGCTCCGGTACCTTGTTGTCTCCAGACACGCGAGTCTCAAAAACGTGGACACTTCCCTCCCCCCCCGCCAATTCCGAATACCGACGACTCCCTAAACCAAGATGAGCTCCCGCTGAGCTGAACAACCGCCATGATCCCTCGATTACTGCAGCGCTCACCTCTGGGATGTCCTCGGTGTAGCGGCACAGCTATATCGCGATCCCCTTGGGTCCCGCAGCGTTCAGCCCTCGCGCATACCTTCTGGACATCTGCCCCGCGTCGCGAGCAACCCCGAGCCCCCGGTATCGCGACCAAGCACCATGCCAAGTCCACAATAGTAAAGCCGTCGGCCGTGTTTCCCGCAAAGAAACAACAACCCACGAGTAAAAATGACCCTCTTGCGACGATGGAAAAGTCGGCGACCGAGCAGCGCAAGGCGGATTGGGCCATCTTGAAAGAGATGACGCGGTATCTGTGGCCCAAGGATGACTGGGGCACCAAGCTGCGAGTCAGCCTCGCCGTCTCGCTGCTCATTGGCGCAAAGGTCCTGAACGTCCAGGTCCCCTTCTACTTCAAGAGCATCGTGGACTCGATGAACATTGACATTGCTGCGGTTGGGGGCACCGCGACGACGGTTGCCGGAGCCATGATCCTTGCCTATGGCGCAACCCGTATAGGCGCGACGGTGTTCCAGGAGGTGCGGAACGCCGTGTTTGCCTCTGTTGCTCAGAGCGCTATTCGGAAAGTTGCGGGCAACGTCTTTGAGCATCTGCTGCGTCTTGATCTCACATTTCATCTGTCCAAGCAGACGGGTGGTTTGACACGGGCGTTGGACCGCGGTACCAAGGGAATCAGCTTTATCCTGACGAGCACCGTCTTTCATCTCTTGCCAACTGCACTGGAGATTAGCATGGTCTGTGGAATTCTTACATACAACTACGGCGCCAAGTTTGCGGCTCTCACCGTCCTGACCATGGTCAGCTACTCGGCATTCACCATCTGGACGACAGCTTGGCGGACAAAGTTTCGACGGCAGGCGAATGCGGCTGATAACAGGGCTTCGACTGTGGCGGTGGATTCACTCATCAACTACGAGGCCGTCAAGTACTTTAACAACGAAAAGTTTGAGGTTGCTCGTTACGACAAGGCCCTGCAGCAGTATGAGAGGAACTCTATTAAGGTGGCAACCTCTCTTGCTTTCCTCAACAGCGGACAGAACATTATCTTCTCCTCGGCGCTCACAGGCATGATGTACTTTGCTGCCAATGGCGTGGCTGAAGGTAGTTTGACGGTGGGCGACTTGGTCATGGTGAACCAGCTCGTCTTTCAACTTTCCGTGCCTCTCAACTTTCTTGGATCCGTATACCGAGAGCTTCGACAGTCTCTGCTAGACATGGAGACACTCTTTAACTTGCAAAAGGTCAACACCAACATCAAGGAGAAGCCCGGCGCAAAACCTCTGGTGCTCTCAAAGGGCGGAGAAATCAAGTTTGAAAACGTCAATTTCGCGTATCACCCCGACCGCCCCATCCTGCGCAACTTGTCGTTGACCATCCCAGCGGGCAAGAAGGTTGCTGTTGTCGGTCCCAGCGGATGCGGCAAGTCTACATTGCTACGTCTATTATTTAGATCTTATGATGTCCAAGACGGACGCATCTTGATTGACGACCAGGACATTCGAGATGTTGACCTCGAGTCTCTCCGACGCTCAATCGGCGTCGTCCCCCAGGACACTCCCCTCTTCAACGACACAGTCGAACACAACATCCGCTACGGCTCCATCGAGTCAACCCATGACGAGGTCATCGCCGTCGCCAAGCGCGCACACGTACACAACACCATCCTCCAGTTCCCCGACGGCTACCAGACCAAGGTTGGCGAGCGGGGCCTCATGATCTCTGGCGGAGAGAAGCAGCGTCTCGCCGTGAGCCGCCTCCTCCTCAAGGACCCACCCCTGCTCTTCTTTGACGAGGCCACGAGCGCCCTCGACACGCACACGGAGCAGGCGCTGATGCTTAACATCAACAGCATCCTGAGGGAGAAGGGGCGGACGAGCGTGTTTGTCGCGCACCGGCTCCGCACCATCTTTGACTCGGACATCATCATCGTCCTCAAGGAGGGGCAGGTGGCGGAAATGGGCACCCATCGGGAATTGATCGACCGCGCTGGGGTGTACGCCGAGTTGTGGAGTGGTAAGTTTTGTTGACAAGAGTTTTTGTAGTTGGGCAACGCTAACGCACAAGTTCTTTAGCTCAAGAGACGCGTTTCCACGACGATGGAACGTCAAAGGAGGAGAGTGAGGAGGAGGAGGATGATGAAGAGAGAAGGGACTAGGAAAGCTTCGTTCCTGTTGCTAGGGCAGAGGTGGTATGCGGATCCACGTCTCAGGTCGGGGACTTGAACATATTAGACAATAAACTTGACATCTCGCGAGAGAGTCATGCGTGGGATGTAAAGGTGACGGGTCGAAAACAGTGGAAGAATACAGCTCAAAAGACAAGGTGCGGTCGCTATGAGCGGTGACGAAAGCAGCCCCATGTCTCCTGTTTGGTTGTCAAAAGAACCATTCAACACAACCCCAAGGATCACACTCCTCTAGAACAGCCTTGCTGCAACTCGTGAGCCTTGTACAGACCCTTAGACGAGAAATGAAGTTGGTTGGATATCAAAGCACATTTTAAAACTCTTGGGTCGGTTAAACTCTCGAGTTGCTTTGACGAGGGAAATTTTATCTGATGGGCAACTCCGTTGTTGATCTGATAATATTAGATTATCACAGGACAACTCTATTCGCCAACTTATACGGGCGGTTTCGGTTCGTCTACCTGGCGATGATCTTTTGCCAGGGCTGTGGGTTCGCTGCGACGGTGACTGTAATAATAGCAAAGAGGGGAGTACATAATACCTCAACCCAGGCGCCGAGGGTTTGGTTCTCTGACTATTTGTCGTTGATCTTACTCTATTTCGTCGAGTAGAGACCTCATCATCATGTCCAGACAAGACGACGCCATCGCGTCCGCCCCAGCTCAGCCCGAGAGGGTAAACTCGGGAGTCAGCTCGGAGCTCAAGCAGCTCTCCAACGTGGGCAATGTCCCGGGGCGTCACTCGTATGGAGGCTGTGTACCGCGAGGCCAAGTCTGACCGCAGGACCCTCTGGCCCGTAGGCGCGTCGGGTCTTGTCTGCGCCTAGTCGTTTTCTCTCGACTCGTCCACAACGTCATACTATGGCGTCGACGCTTCGTCTTATTTTGAGCAGCATAGCTCGGTGCTGTCGACTCTGTCTATCGCGCGGCATTATTAGCGCTGTCTCCAAGTCTTTTATTGCAAAGTTGTCGGATATCACCAGTCGACCGTACACGTACCTCCTTTGTATCTTCTTTTACACCTGTGGATATATCATTGCGGCGTCATCGACGACTGTGTCGGCATACATTGTTGGAGAGGCTTCTGTTGCCATCGGTAGCTCTGGTCTGGACCTTACCAACGATATTATCGTGGTTGACCTGACGCCTCTTGAATGGCGTGGATTTGTAGGTTCGATGCTCTAGACCCCGTTCATTATCAACGCATGGTTTGTAGGTAAGATTGTTGATGCTCTTTAGGCAAAGAACCAATGGCGATGGGGACTGGGAATGTTTGCTGTTATAATGCCTGTGGCCCTCTCCCCGGCTGTTGCGACTCTGATCTATCTAGACAGCAAGGCCAAGAAGGAGGGCATTGTCAACATTGCTTCGAGTAACGCTGCGCGGCGAGCTGCCAGAGAACTAGCACAGGAGCATGGCTATGAAGGTCCTCACGGGGCTATCGTTTCACCGGCTGCTGAGTCGACCAAGACTTGGACCGAGTCTCTGAAACACAACCTGGAAGAGCTCTATTGATGCCTTTGGTCTGATTCTTCTCGGGTTCGGCTGGTCGTTGCTTCTGCTGCCGTTCTCGCTCAAGACATATGCTGACCATGGATGGCGGAACCCGTCCTTGATCGCCATGATGATCGTTGGTGGTTTGCTCCTCATTGCGTATGTCGTGTTCGAGATGAAATGGGCTAAGGTGCCGAGTGTGCCTCGAAGACTGGTGTTCAACCGGACGTTTATCATGGCCATCATTATCGATGGCTTCTATACGCGTAAGCCTCTTCAAACCTGCTAAGCTGTGATTGACCGACAGAAACTTCAGTTGCTGGTAACATCCGCAGCCTGTACTTTTCGTCCTACACCCTCATCGCCAAGTACTGGAGCTATCAGAACTGGGTAAGTTGGACATACCTGATAGTCGACGTTGCTGACCTCGCCAGGTCTACTATAATAATTCGCTGACCCTCGCCCTTTGCGTGGCTGGCCCCGTTGTTGGTCTCGCCCAACGGTGGACGCACCGCTACCACGCCATCCAGATCCCAGGTCTCTGCATCAAGCTCATCGGCATGGGCATCCTCATCGACGGTCGACAAGCAACCAACACCACAGCCGCTCTCGTCATGTCCGTGATCCTCGTCGGCTTCGGAGGCTCCATGTCCATCGTCGGCTCACGCGTCGCATCCCAAGCCTCAGTCCCCCACCAGGACGTCACGCTCGTCATCTCCCTCCTCTCGCTGTGGTCCAAGATCGGGAGCGCCATCGGCGGTACCATCGTCTCCGTGATCTGGTCCAACAAGATGCCCAGTCAGCTGCGCCGACACCTGCCCGCTTTCGCCAACGAGACGGACGTGCGGGCGCTGTTCAGCAGCGTGGCCAAGATCCGGACTCTGTACGAGTTTGACGATCCCATGCGGCAGGGGGCCATCACTGCGTACTGGAACAGCTTGTGGTACTGCCTCGTGGTGTCTCTCGGGCTGACGTTTATCCCGCTGGTTGCGGCCTTTTTCCAGACCAACTATTTCCTGGGCAAGCAGCACGATGCTGTGACGAATATTGGGAACGATGGACTGCCGCTGGAGGAGAAGGATCGGAACCCGGAGCCGTTGCCGCCGGCCAAGGACAAGAGGGAGGCTTTCTTGAGATTCTGGGCTGGACAGCATTAGTGGTTTGGAAGTGAAGATGGTAGACTCAGCTTTAGTTGTAAGGTCCGATTGATGCAATCACTGTATCGAATATGCATAGGTCGTGGGAATTGCGTTGCAGGAGTAAACATGAGTTCGAAATCGAGGTGGCCTGCCTCCATTTTGTGTGTTATTGAAGTTGCCTCACATCTCGACGGCCTCCCTACCACAGTTGTTCTGGATCCAACATAGCCATTTTGAAGGCCTAAATAGACCAATTACTCTATAAGAGAATTATCCCGATTTTTCTTGTCAAGGCACCTCCGTTATTGAAGTCAACCTCTGCTCGTTTAGATTCGCGAACCAAGTTGAAGGTGTGGTGTAGGGTAGTTGCGTTTCGAGTGCACCCAGTTTTACCCAGATATGCACCAGAGTATCAGTCGATAGGGATTGAATCAATTCATTACGTGCCGAGGCTCAAAGCATCGGTAAATCCATTTCAATGAACCATCTCCTGGCTTGACTCGAGTCGTCTATCATTAACTGTAACGCCTTGCTCCTATCTAACAAGCTGCCCTATAACTAGCCCGATGCAAGGGAACATCGTCAGCTCACCGCCGAAATACTCCAACTCGTGAACCCTTTCCTCTCTTTATTGCTTCCTTGCTATCCCCAATATGAAAATCCTCCTTCACTCTCACTTCCCAGCCGGCCATGCATACCCAATGCAAGCTGTCGCCCAAGCCCTCGTCCGCCGGGGCCACCAAGTGGTATGGCTGACGAGTGCCGACAACGAAGCCCGCGTCCGGGCCACTGGAGCTGCCTTTGTCGCAACACAGGCCATCGCCGTCGTCGACGCTCCGCTCATGGTAGAAAACGAAACTGGGTTGCTTGATAAAGCGTATAGACGGCTCGAGTCGAGGGTTCTCGCTCAAGTGAGCGATTATCGTCGGGTGCTGAGCGACTTCAAGGCCGATGCTATCTTGGTCGATGTCATGCCTTATGGCGCGAGGGCGTTGCGGGAACTCGGCGAGATCCCCGTCTATGTCACTCTAGGGGTTATCCCTATGTACATGTCGAGCTGGGGGGCTCCTCAGGCGGTGTCTGGGGACAGTCCGTCAACCTGGTGGTTCGGGCGGATGTGGAATCATCTTCATCATCTGGTCAGCCAGTGGATTCTCCTACCGCTGCAGTTGAGGCCGATCATAAACACACAGAGGAGAGCATTAGGCTTACCAAACTTACCGTACGGTGAGGCAACCGAGTCTTTCACATACAGCCCGTTTCTTCACATTCAGGCGTCGTCGCCGGAGCTCGAGTTCCAACTCCTACCGAAGCCTGGCGAGCAGAGGAAACATACCAGATTCGTCGGTCCTGTCGTCACCCAAGTTGTGACCAAGCCAGATCAACTCCCCCCCTGGTGGGATGAGATTATCAAGCATCAGCGAGTCGTTGGCATTACCCAAGGTACACTGGCCATGGATCCAACCTCGTTGATCATACCGGCTATCGAAGCCCTCTCAAACGATCCTAGTCTTCTCCTGGTAGTGGCATCACCTCATGTAGAAGAGATCACATCGCGAGTCGGAGACTTGCCGAATGTGCGGTTTGCCAAATGGATACCCTACCACCTCTTTCTCCCGCAGCTCTGTCTTCTCATCACCAACGGGGGTTATGGAAGCATAACTCAGGCCCTGTCGCACAAGGTTCCTTTGATATGTGCTGGTCAAACGGAGGATAAGAAGGATACCGCGGCGAGGGTGAGCTGGGCCGGGGCTGGTATCGACTTGAAGACGGACAATCCCTCGACGGAGCAGGTTCGGAACGCGGCGAGGAAGATGTTGGACGAAAGAGGGTATGCGGAGAGAGCAGGTCGGCTGGGAGATAAGCTTAATGAACTTGGAGGTGCGGAAAGGGCGGCGGAGCTTTTAGAGGAACTGGTTCAGTCTGAAGTAAGTTAAGGAGTTAGCAATATATCGATCGGATAGAAAGAGATATAGGAACAGAAGATTTGGAAGATAGAGAAAAGGGAGTTGGACTCCTGTGTTGTCGATGGGAAGGAATAGAAACAGGAAAGGAGTCCTATCTTGATAGGGAACAGTTGGGGTTTGCCGATTAAGCGTGGTGAATGGTTGGTCTCCTAACTCGCATGAAAAAGGCCTGAGCATAGCTGGTGAAGGGCTCTGTACACTGCTTAGAGATGAGACAATGAGTTCTGGTCCTCTCCATGCTTTGAGTTTGCTACTTGCCGCAGTTGTTCGCATCTCAAGCTTGTTCCTGATGAACGACGAAGCTTGTAAAAAACTGACTTGCCTCTCTTGCTTTAGGGGTACCGCCCCGAGTATGATTGGCTTCCTGCTATCAGGACTCGGTCTTCGGATGCCACAAGGAGCTCTAGCCAACTCCTTCTCGCTGCCCTTTATTGGCTCTGCAACTGCTGAGATCATAGCTGACAACCAAGGTAGGATCTGAAGCATGGGCAACCTTCAGAGGCTGAGCTGAAGAAACCTCGCTCCCTAAGTTTGGAGAATATGATTGCAGGCTTCTTGCAGAGAGAACTTTCTTTCAGGCGCCCAGAATCCTTTTGTAAAGGCCAGACAGGGCAGTCTTCCCCACAGTTTCTCGAGTGGCCGGACTTAAGTCAAGCGAATGTGCACAACTTATGGAACAGAAGTGGATTGAGCTGGAGTCTTGTCTTGACGTTCGTACGGATCTTTCGACTTCGCTTGGAGAATCCATTGCCTAGGCTATTGGAAACCATCCAAACGTACTCTGGTTAGCAACGTAGTTTTTGCACTAGTCAAGTTCCCTCGACGCTGGTGAGAACATCAACAGACTTCCTTGCCGCGCGAGAGCAATTTTAAGTCTGAAATTGCGCCCCACGTAGTGAATACGTTTCCTGGACCTGGTCTGCCGTCGACAAGGTATGGAAGCACGCTAGAAAGGCATGAGTACTCAACAAAGGTCTGTGTTGGAGGATCTCTCGTGTTCCTCACCAAGAAAGACTAATGTTTTGTCGATCTTCGAATAAGAGTAGTCATCTTCTGATAGCCTTTTGCAATGTGTGCTTTGCTCGGTAGCCTGGGCACTGTAGTGAGGCTTGAGGGATGTGAAGGGTTGCCATCCGGGTTGCTGGCTGGATCTTCGTCTCTGGGGAAAGGGGACTTGGAGAGAACTGCATCTGGACGTGTTAGGGCAAAAACAGGCGGTCCAGGTTGGAAGGGGGGATCGGCAAGGTGAATCCTCACAGACCTGTGTCTGTGTCGAGCAGTGCGTTGCAGGGAGGTTCGTATCTCGTGGATGCCGAAAGCGTCAAGATCATGTATGGCCGCATTATTGGGAATATTTGATGAAATGTGCTCGTATCTCGTGGAAGGTGGTGATGGACGTTCCGTAGGCGCGGGTCGGGTTGAAGGGAGGTCATCGAACAGGCTGTTCTGGTAGAAGGACCCGAGATCCGTGGCGAGCCAAGCCATGCGTGAACCCAAGATTCTAAAGACATGTGACACTGACCCCGAGGTAGTACATGCCACGTAGTGATCGAAGGCCTTTCGAGAAGCCCTGAGGCGGTTCTTTCGGGGCCAAGGATACGAAATGACGGCAGCGTTCTGGAGACGAGGGATTTTGACGAAGGTATTGCTTTCGCTAAGGGACGCTGCGATTTCGATGGCATTTTGGGCTTGGAGAAAGGGTAGAGAAAGGGTAGGTGGGATTTCTGACTGGGAACTGCGGCGACGATGGGGTCAGCGTTTCTGTTCGGAGGACGAGCAGACGGAGGCACTGGCCACGAGGGATGTTCAGGAACGAACAGACAGACGAGAATAATGACCGAACATCAGACACGACAAAGAATTTGGGCACTCGGGAAGATTTTGAGAGTGCACAAAAGCTCTGGCCTGAAGCAGACGCCATGCCGGGCTTCACCCAGCTGTTGACCGCCGCGACGCGAGCCATGGCCTACGGAAAGGCCAACGCCCTGGGTGCTAGCGAGTGCCCTGCATCTCGATATACCACAACACCGTACGAAAGATGGATTTGCGAGCCCCGAGGACATGAAACGATTCATTTATAGTTACGAGATATTGTCTACCCCTCTACGAGTGCAAAGGACGCTTCATCCCGACGTTCCGCCCCTCGACGCGCCACTACCCGACGATTTCGAGGCACCCAAAACACGAGAAAGCGATACGATCCCAACCTCTTCAAGCTTCAACGCTGGAGGCAAGATGAACAAGACGATCGAGGAGAGTGGCAATGACACGCGTAGAGAGACTTGGAGATGGCTGTTAGGCATATCATCAGACAAGCGGGACATAGAGTAATGCTTCATTGTATTATTTCGTGATGCTCCATGGATATCATCATCAAATACAAAGGGCTCTAGCTTCCTCCTCATTGCTCAAGCCCCCACACCACGTCCCTCACCATGCGTCACTCAACACTACTCAACAAGAACGAGACATCCACACAACACCAAAGTGAATTCTTCTTCAAGCCAGAGCACAAGGCTCCAAACCCAATGAAAAATCAAAATTTAGCAACCGCTCTGTGCAGTGCAATCAGAGCCCCCTCTCTCGTAGGAAAAGGTTCGCAGCATCCAGGTTTCTTGAGCTCCAGATGCCACCGGTCTGTTTGGTCGTGCTGAAGAGCAAAAGAAGAAGAGAAGAGGGTTGAGGGAAGAGAAGGTAGGCATACATAGACGAAATACCCAGGGCGGTGAGGCCGGGATCACTCCCCTGGCTGATCTGCCGGTTCCCAGCAGTCCCGCGCCGGCGAGATCGATCTCATGCGGGTGATTGGCCTGGTGGGGGGTGGTACACCCCGGGACGTGGTCCACAACCGTTAGCTGCCAGGTCCCGCTGGGTTAGGTGACTTAGGGGAACGTGGGGGGCGGGTTTGGACGTGATATCAAGCAGTGCCCCGGAGACTCGGCCGTGATCTTGCGACCACGCACAATAGGAAAAATGGGACTCTATTTTTGCAATGATGAGCCGATTTTATGCTTCCGAGGCATATTTTGAACGTGTAAATTAATTGTTGTGGTGGCTGCCCTGACTATTTTCGTTGCGGCAACCTTCGCCTCGTCCGCGTCGGCTCGATATTTCGACACTGGTGATGCCTCGGGTGCATTGCCGCTGAAACTTCCCAAGCAGAGGAGATCAACCGCAGAGATATCTACTAGACGACGAATGCACAGCAGCAGAGATCCTGCAAATGCTTAGGGCTTAGGATGGGCATGTCTATGGATTCCATAGATTGTGATGCTACGAGGCAATGTTTTATTTATTGCAATGCAAATAGATGATATTTAAAGCGTCACCATCAATTTAGATGCACTCGAGATGCTTCGGCAATAATTGCAGAGTTTCTAGGTCTTAGGGATCAGTCTCAATTGCAGGTGGTTGCTCCCCAGGGGATCGGGCACCCAAGCCACACAATGCCCCAGCACCACAACCACGCAAGTCCAGAACCCCGTAATTAATCTCGGACGTAGTGCTACCTCTACTGATCCTCCGAGTACGTATCTTTGAGGCACACATGCAGGGTGCGCGGTGATCCAGCCCTCGACCGGTCAGGGCTGTTGCCCCCCGACGACCCGGGCAGCCGCTATTGTATGCAGACCACAGCCTATTGTCCCCAGGAAATTCGCCCGGGCAAGCCAAAATCACCCAGATCACTCCGTCCCCACTTTTCCAATTCCCTCGACTATATAATCCCCCCTCCTCTTCCTCCCTCCTCCCTCTCTTTTCCTTCCTTTCCATCAACGTCTTCACAAGACATCTTTGGGCTTCTTTTTCCCCCACGAGCAGATCACCATGCCAATACATCTTCTTTAACATACCGGTCATCGGGCATGCTTGCAAGATAAAAAGCCTTTTCGGGCTTGGGGGGCCTTTCCCTGGCCCGGATAACCAGTCCAAAATGAAGCGATCCGTGGAGAATGCCGAACATGTCGGTAAGTGGTTCAATCAAAAGCAGTGCTACTAACAAGTATTGACTTCATTCCTCAACAGGATTGTTCACGCCCAATGCTGGACAGCATTATCGTGATGAGCAGCGAGGCGGCTGCCACCGTCATGCTGCGAAACATAGGCGCCGCCGCCTCGCTGCCCTCGAAGAAATTGACTTTGACGCGGGAGTCTTGCGCCGCTTGAATCATTTCGACTTGGTGACGAGAGGAGGTCCCGAGGAGGCCATGTTCAGGTACGTTTCAATTCTTCTTTCTTCTTCCTCAGTCTCTCTCTCTCTCTCTCTCCTCCTCCCCTGGGCATACACACCCATCTGACTCTTCCCTTCCTCCCACAGAACATGTCCTCCGAGGTGGCCTCCCTCGTCCAAACCCTTTGGTTATCGGACGTGCTTGCAAGAACATGGGCAAAGCCCAGTGGGCTCCCCCGTTACCGACGACCATGTGGACCTACGGGTCATCCTTTGGCTTCGAGCCTCGGTAAGTCATGACCCGTTCTACCCTCTTCCTTGACATTCACTGACCATCGCCTGCGGCAGCACCATGTTTATCGGGCGTGCTTGCAAGAACATGGGCAAAGTCCCATGGACTCTCCTGTCAACAACAACCATGTTGATTTGAAGGGTCGTCCTCCGACCTTTTCAGACGTAAGTCATGATCGCCCCCCATTCACCTCTTGGCTCTGGCTAACCACCGCCCCAAACAGTCCGGTCATCGGACGGGCTTGCAAGATATCTGCATGGTCAATGTCCTCAGGGCGAACGGTTACTATGAGGATGCGAAGAGGATATGGAGATCCACCATCCGCAAAGCAGCGCCGCGGCCGTCCTCAGCGACATCTTCTCTGCACCCCGGCTTCACAACGTGATTAGTACCGATGTATTTCGTTCCTGGGACACTAGAAACCCGCATGGTTTCAAGCCCACTCTGCCAAAGCGCAGGATTTGGGATAACAAGCTGAAGGTACCCTGGAAGGTGGTGGCCCGAGACATGGCCAACGGTGGCTTCCCTGGGGTCTTCTTGTTTTCTCGTGGCGTTGGACTCCCACATCGGACGTGTTTGCAAGAGCTGAGTTGGGCGGGCGCCCTTGAACCTCGGGTTCAAGAGTGCCTACTCAACACAGCCCTTGCAAGCACGTCCGATGCCGGGGTCCTTCGTGACGATAGGCAGAAGACCTCTGTTTGCTCACTGTCATGTACTTAGTTTAGTGTCTTGTTGTT
>JABFFE010001592.1:0-13430 GCA_013623625.1 Fusarium setosum
AGGCTGACAGCGCCACTGCGTATTGTGCGTCTAAGGCTCTGGCTGAGAAAGCCATGTGGGACTGGTTGAAGCGTGAAAGCCCGACATTTTCACTATCCAACATCAACCCTCCTTGGATTTTCGGTCCGCACGTTGGAGACATCACCGACCTGCAACGTCTCAATGAATCCACCGCCGTACTTTGGGGTCTCTTGGATGCGCCAAAAGTTCCAGCCACCGACTTTGGAGGCTTTGCGGATGTTCGTGTGGTAGCAGCTGCTCATCTTGAGGCCTTTGAAAGGCCTGAGGCAGGCAATGAACGGTTCTTGGTAGGCACGCATTTTGACTACCAGAGCGCCGTGGATGCCATCAGAGCGGAGCTTCCAGAGCTGAGAAGTCGAATCCCGGAGGGAACACCAGGCACTGGAAAGACGGAGAAACTTTACACGTTGAATGGGCAGAAAGCTAAGGACATTTTGGGGATCGAGTATATACCTCTTAATGAGTGTTTGAAGGACTCTTTTTTGCAACTGCTGGGGGCTGAAACGAGGGCTACAAGTGTGGGAGCTTAGTTAGTTGCACGGTTTTTTCCAGCACGTTAAATGGGAAGCCATGAGGATATTATCCACTATTTTGTAGATTGATAGGCAGATAAATGTGTAATGAATGAGATTAGGACAGAGGTAATACTTTAAGTATATGTGCGTCGGATAAAACCACTATCCGCATTGGCATTCGAGACTGACCTTGCAGTGTTGCAGATTCCGCAGCCGGGTTTCGCCTTGAACAGGTTGGAAGGTTTATCAGTGTGATATGTGATTTACTAGTCGTCGACTTTACTGGCCAATAAAACTGCCGTCAATTAACGTGTCAGCCGTTGGCATTCCGACATCCAGTGCGCCCTGTGCTGGTGGTGGGCTGTCAGTCCTTGACATTGGCTGCGCATCGATATCAAATGGAAGCCACACAGGCTGTGTCAGAAAGCAACCGCCGAATTGCAAATTTCGACAGCATAGCCACAGGAAAAAAAAGGCAGATTATTCATCCAACAAAAGTGATTGTTGCCCGGTGCATAGCTTCTCGTTATTCCGTAAACAGCCTGAGACTTCGGCCCAATTATGCGGCCCAATGTGCACCACAGGTATTGACACAAGGCTTAGTGTGGTGAAGATAATGGCAACCGACAATGTAACCCCGCATCTTACCTCCTCTTGTCAGGCCGTTATGTTTCCTCTTTACAGCCGTGGCCCGTCACCCAGTTGCCGTCAGCCGTGTTTCAAGCACCCCCAAGCCCGCCCATCAGCGTAGAAGTCTCTTCAGTATAGGCCCAGCAACCTTGAGCCTTTGCAGACACAGATATCTCAGCCATGGAGGTAGTGGGAGTGGCCGCGGCAATCCCCGGCCTGATTCAGATCGTCCAAGCGTTAGCAACTGCCGTTCAAGGGTTGTCGAAGAGAAAGGTTGCCGCCAAGACGACAAAAGACCTGCTCCTTGAACTACAAGACCTTGAAGATATTTTGAAGAATGACGAGAAGAGATGGAAACAAGGCCCTTCCGATACAGCTCGACTCCAACGACTGTCGCTAATGATTTCCCAGCTACGAACTGAGCTTTCTTCCCTTCAGGACACACTCCAGACTTTTATTAATATTATAGTAATTTATCTTACTGCTATACATAGAAAACTAGGTATAAAATATAGCTATTATATAGTTTACTAGGCACTAAAAGAATATTATAATTAAATTAAATCTTATAGGCTTATTATTTCTTAAATTCCTTGTAGGGTACCTAGTAAAAATAAGGCTTCTTTTGTATGAGGGCATTTGCTACCTCAAAATCGTGGCCATATATAAGGGTTGCCGAGTATAGCCTCTGCAACCTCTCTGTCATGTCACACGTACGAATCCAATCGTTGTGTTCGCGTGCAACCCAACCAGGCGCTTGTCGCAGGGTGTGATTCTCCTTGACGTGGTACTGGTCGGTCGTAAATATGAACGTACCGTCCTCTTCCAGGTTAACCTGCATCATGCATAACCCAGGTGTATGTCCTGGTGCATGATGCAGGGTGATACCTTGATAAAGATCTATATGAGCACCCGAGAACGTTTTCCAATTTAACCTCTCAAGATCCAGATAGTCAGCTAGATAGACTCCGGAATCAGCTCCTGTGGCGACTGCCCAGCAAGCATGTTTAAACTCCTCCTCGTGGACATAGACTTGATGATTCAAGTAGGTTAGTGGTGTGCTTGTGAAATGGATGATGGGGTCTTTCTTAATGCTCACTTGGTATGCCTGTGTCGACGAAATGCTCCAGTCCGCCAGCGTGATCGAAGTGCAAATGCCCGAATATGATACCTCGTATGTCTTTGATATCGTATCCCGCAGCTCGTATGGCGTTGGGTAACTTATTTTCGTCACCGTACGTTACTCGTGGAAATACATCCCCCATGGCCGGGCCCAATCTCTTGTGAGAATCTGTTATCAGCGTATGAAGAAGGGCGAAAGAGTGACGGGCATTTACCACATCAATATTCTCGGCGCATCCTGTCTCGAACAATAGTAAACCAGCTTGAGTATGGTGAATCAAGCCAGCAATACACATCAGGTCGCGATGATGGCCTTCACAACCCTCCACGGCACTAGTCCCACCCCGAAATAGCCTTGGCAATCAGAATAAAGAATGCGAAATTGATGGCAGCTGTATGGCACTTACCATGACGTATGTGCGCGATGCGTGCCCAGATTAAGAATGTGCAGTTTTGATCCAGTTGGACATCGCGATGGCAGGAACTCTGTGGACATGATGAGATTCTCTGCGACAGACGCCACGACGGACCGCAGAAGAAGGGAGAGGTGTAAAATCGAAATGAGCCGAGTGTGAGGTTGACACGTTGGCCATAAAATCCGAATTATTTGGCCAAGTACTGACGTGATGAGGCTGATACTTGACCATATGAGGTCCATGTTGTGATAATAAAGAGCCTTCGGCAAACAAACCGCAGTTAACCAAGTCCATTTTTTTTGCCCCATTCCCCACCGGGTAAATCTTCCTGAAGCGGAAAGCGCTTGCGGAAGACTGGTTTACCATCAGCATAACGAGCATAGTGTAGCCGAACGATGTCTGCTAACTCGTGACTGCAGATTGTTTTGCCAAGTTCCACGCGAGTTGAGAAATTCCGTAGGATGGTCAAGATAACAGAGTCAGGGAAGGTATTCATCCGAGTACATAGCATGCCTAATCTCTCAACATGACACATGAACTTGCTGAGGATATCTCAAAGTGATACAACCTTTTCGTGAAAAGCCGCGTGCAATCCCATCACCATATGCCAGGTAAGCTATTACTTAGAGGGCAAGCCCTTATCAGCATGTGCGGTGGAGTAACCTGTGTATGTGCTATAGAACTCCTGACTAGCTTTTGTGACTTGAGAGATGGTAGGTGTTTAGACTCGGGAAGTGTGGCAGTTACAAAATTGGTATTCTTTCGCGGGGGGAGATAGGATCGCTTCTATGATGAGTGCAACATATAGATTTCTGACTACCGAGCCATGCCCATCTCATACGGCAACTAACCCGCGGTGCGACCTAACCACCTCATCCACCAGCTTAACAAAATTACCCATTCCACCAAAGTAGAAACGAGGAACCATCGTAGAGGACCCAGGTGGATTGGCGAATATCCAAGAGGGAATGTCCAAAAAGATGGAGCCCTCGGCAAGCTGGTTGCATTCATTGACCCACGCAACCTCGGCACTTGGCTGGGCCTCGATACACGCCTGGGCATCCCTAGCACTGGCCTTCTCTGCTATCTTGATGAGCTCGATATTGAACTCGACGTGGACCTCGATCGCCGGGGGGAGATTAGTGAAGGGTCCTTGGGGACCAGTAATCATGAAAAGGTTAGGAAAGCCGCTGACCAGGCATCCGAGGTAGCTGGTGGGCCCATGAGCCCATCTCTCTCGCAGAGTCTGGCCTGAGGCACCTCTAATGTTGAGTCTGTTGTAGCTACCCTCCACGGCATCAAAGCCGGTAGCAATGACCAAGACGTCTAGCTCATGAAAAGATCCATCCACTAGAGTGATGCCAGTCGGGGTGATGGTGTCAATCGGAGTGTCTTGAAGGTTGACGATATCGACATTGGGCCGATTGAATTGTTGGTAATACCCGCCGTCACACAACGGGCGTCGAGCGTAAGCACATTTTGGGCTCAGCTTCCTGGCCTTCTCTGGATCTTTGACAATCTGCGCAATCTTGGATCTGATGAAGCGGCACGCGGCTTCATTGGCCTCTCTGTTGGTCGTAAGATCTGAGAAGCCGCCAAACATGAAGCGGAACCCATTCCCCTGGTCCCAGAGATCTTGAAAGACCTTCTCACGTCTTTCGGGTGCCACTGCACTGTAAGGCGTCTGTGACTCCTTCACACCAAAGGCCGTCTTGGATTTCCTCAGGTTCGAGAGGACCTCTTCGTATCTCGCGTTGAGAGCCTCACGGTACTCTGGCTCGACTGGTCTGTTGCCACTCGGGACGCTATACTGGGGGTGCCTCTGAAAACAGACGAGACGCGACACCTTGGATGCGATCTCTGTGATGACCTGGACACCCGTTGAGCCGCATCCAATGACGCCAACACGTCGACCAGACAGCTGGATGTCGTCTCTCCAGGCAGAAGTATGGCAAAGCTCGCCTTTGAAAGTTTCGATCCCTGGGATGTCGGGATACTTGGCAGTCGAGAGAAGACCCAGTGCCGTGATAAGGTACCGAGCCTCGAAGACCTCGTCGGTGTTGGTGGTGACGTTCCACACTTTGGCGTTGCTGTCCCAGATGGCACTAAGCATCTCCGTATTGAATTGCATGAACCGGCGCAGGTCGTGCTTCTCCACTACATGCTGCAGGTACTTGAGAATCTCATCTCGCCGTAGGTAATGGTACTCCCAGGGATACGTCTTAAGGTCTTCCTTGTCCCAGGAGAATCGATACACGTAGCTTTCGCTGTCGCTCATGGCTCCAGGATACCGGTTCCAGTACCATGTGCCTCCAACATCGCCGGCTTTGTCAATGACCTTGAAGGTCAGGCCTAGCTCTCGTAGCTTGTAGGATTCGTATATGCCTCCGAAGCCGGCACCGACAACCAGCGCATCGAGTTTTGTCGTGATCATGGTGCTTCAATGCTTCCCAAGGAAAATTATATGGCGTTCAAAGCCCAGGGTGCACACTTGGGAAGATTTGTTGCGCAGCTCAAAGTCCAAGGTACGCTGAGAATATTTGTTGCACCGTTTAAAAACTCTACGTCTAGACGTTACGGAGCGTTACACGGCCTCTTGAATTCCAGCGAAGCGATCCCAGAATGTACATATCGCCTCCGGCTGTACAACACTGAGGCAGCCATGAGAGCTAGGTGTTTGAGGCATGCCACCCTACCGAATGGGCACCTAGCTAGGGCGTAGCGCGCTTGGGGACAATAGACGGTTGCGGGTAACATTGCCGCTTTCTGACATCTAGCCGAAGACCTAGTTGCCGGCAATCAGGCCTGTTGCCTAATTCGTCTAGGCGTTGCAGGGTAGCGTGTGGCATCGACTAAGTAGCCAACGCCTCGCGTAAGCTAGTCGTCCCTTTCGCCACCTTCCCGACAGTCTCTCTCACATTCCCAACCCCGTAGATAATAGTAGGAGGAAGAGAACGTACAAGGGGAAGACCTAATGGCAACTTGTCTCATCTCTTACTCCTGTCCAAAGTACATCGCCTGGCATGGCTTCGGTTTTGGATCAAATCTTAGAGAGCTACACGTCAAATGGAAAGCTTCTTGGTGCTGCCTTTGTGGTGAGAGGAAGTGGAGGTTGGTAACAGCGCAACTGCCGATGTGAGCAAACACTGACATGCACACAAAAGACAGAACGCTCTATTCAGGGTCGTCAGGCCGGCTAAGATTTGACGACGATGCTCCCTTCACCCAGGACTCTGTATGTTGGACCGCGTCCATGACGAAGCTACTGGTGTCAATCGCAGCCGTACAGCTTGTCGAAAGACAAGTTATCCGTCTTGACACTGACCTGCGGGCAGTCACTCCTGAACTGGAGAAACTGCAGGTCCTAGATGGCTTCGGCGCTGACGACGTACCTTTGTTGAGTGAGCTCGACGCGCCTATCACATTGCGGTAAGCTGCTCCGAGCAAGCTTTGATGCAATCAAGCTCACTGACACTGTTTGCTTGCCCCTAAGACATCTGCTCTCGCACTCGAGTGGTTTCGCTTATGATATCTTCGATCTGGACCTGGCGAGGTGGAGGAAGGCTATCGGGAGCAATCTCAGTGCCAACTCGTACTCGCTCGAGGGGTTCAGGGTCCCGCTCAAGTTCCGACCCGGCCAGGGCTGGGTGTACGGCATCGGCCTCGACTGGGTGGGTCATGTGATTGTCTTGACGGGCTTGTCTTTGGAAGAATATACGCAACAGAACATCCTCAGACCCCTCGGCATGACATCAACTACTTTCAAGATCGCAGATCGTCCAGATCTCGCATGCCGCCGAGCCGAAATGACGACCTACGATAGCGTTCGAGGGCGGGTCGCGAGTGCTCCGTCTGGTCAACCAGATATCGTAGCCATGGACTGTGGAGGATCCGGTCTGTTCTCCACCGCCGCCGATTACTCCAAACTTCTAGGCGCCCTCACCGATGGGGGGAAAGGGATCCTGCAGAAGGAGAGTGTGGATAGCATGGTTCAACCACAGCTAACAGACCCCAAGTTTCTGACAGACGTTATGGACGGAGAGCTTCATTATTTCTTCTGCCCCGACTTTCCAAACCACACTCCCGTAAATTATGGATTGGCAGGTCTCCTGAATACCAAAAGTCTACCAGAAGGTCGCAAGGGCGGAAGCATTACCTGGAGTGGCGTCGTCAGTTCGCGATGGGTAAGTGTTACCGATGGCTGCCTTCAATCCCTTACATGCTTTTCGGTGGTGACCATGATACAATACCAGCCAATCTCAGGAACGCCCAACTGACGAAGACTAGTGGTACGATGCTGTAACAGAGATTGCCGCAACAATGTTTGTTCAGGTAATGCCTTGCCAGGACAATCCGGCACCGACCATGTACTGTGAATTGGAAAAGGCTGTGTACGCAGAGCTAGTACCCCAGCTCTAGGCGAATACACTTGACACAGGCTGCGAGCAGCTTCGTTTCGTTGGATACTCAGCGACAGTGGACTTCAGAACCCGCATATTTGTGTTGGCAGTAAACTCCTGACTCAGAGCATTTCCGTTGGTTCAAGGTCGCTGTTGGAATTATCTTTCTTCCTTTCATTTATTGCAGGAGCAAGATGTGACACGACTAAGGAATGTACAAATGGACGACTATTTACTGAGCCTGACCTGACAGACATCAAATATGACGCCTGATGGAACCTTCTGAGACTTTTTGATCAAACACAGTCAATATCTTTTTTTATTCATCCAAAAAATACAGTCAGTTTCAGGTCCTCCATAACGTCGATCCAGCACAGCAGATTGGTATCCATCACTACACAATCCAGACCTTCTACTGAATCGGTCCGATTCCAAAGTTGATTCAATATTGGGAGTATTCTCTTGTATGTCATGATAGACACGGTTTGAGAGATGGCTTGCAGTTTATCAACTACAACCTGACGCCACCTTTGCAATATGTGTGGCCTGGTCGATATGCGTAGCAGCTGGCTCAGCAGCTTATCACCAGAGTCGGCAAGCGTTGCCAAACTTGTGCATAATCTGGATTGTAGCATGCTTCCGCTGATTATCAACGCCAAAGGTAGGCCGTAGCAAACGGGGCTTTGGGTTCTAGTTTCTTCTACTAGGCTGAGTAGGCCAGTTGCCATGTCGAAGAGCAGTTGCAGGAATGCCTGATCTTTCAGAGCGTCACCGCTCTCGTGGTTGTCTAAGCATTCCAGGGCGCAGTCGGAAACCGAAGCGGCTGTGTCTAAGCAGTGTCCGCTTTGCTTGTTTCGCATGTAATGTTGGCCCAGCTCTGGAAATACACTGTAGAGCTCGAGCAACGTCGCAAACTTGTAGATTAGTGATAGGCGTTCCAAGTCCCCGTAACCCGTTTCTGGGTCTCCCGTGTCTGCCACAACGTGTTTGCCGGGTGGTTGGTAGTTGATGCAGATCTTTTCTGTTTCCGCCGCCTTCTCCAGCAGATTTTGCGTCAATGAGCCGTGTCCACCCGCGCTCCAACCAAGCTTAATGAGGATGCGACGATGTCGGACTAGTATGCCGGTCCGTGCCAGGAGAATGAATATCGGGGTCCCGATCCCGGTCCATGGATGCGGTTGGATCGTCGTCGAATCGGGGATTTCGGTGAAAGGGAGGAGATAGTCGACGGCATCAAGCGGCTGGTCGATTATGAAAGCCATATACGCTTCCCAGTACGCCATAATGCCTACTATAAAGCTACCAAATTGATCAAGCATTATCGAATACCTGTCGTTCTCCGCGGTTGCTGGGTGGGATGCTACCCAGTCCTTGAACAATGCGCGAGCAGTTTCCAGATGTTTGGTTCCGCAGTCCGTGACATCAAACCACGACTGCAGGGTCCGTATTAGTCAAAGCAGCTCTGATGAGATATACGATCGAGCGTGATGAATGAACTTACGGAGGATGTTCCGATCAGGAGAACGGCCAGTAGAATCTGCTTGACATCTCGTCCCGGCGACATGCCGGTTTGCACCAATTCGGCATGCTTTCCACTGGCAGAAAAGTGTGAAGCAAGTGTTGTCAGCGCCGTGGAGCGGTAGCCTGCTACCGTGACAGAATGTCTATCGTCCGAGTTGAAAGCATGCACTGATGCAATGCTGACGACGCAGCTCTGGACAAGAGAAGAAGTGACAGCGTATTGTCGGAGAAGATACTGGCAGGGACTGCTTGGGGAGTCAAATATGTAAAGAGTTTTGCATGATCGCCGGAAGTAGCGTTCGAGCAGCTGAGCAGGATCGTCTGCCGGAGAGCTCGGGGCCATGAGTAAAGGGAGGGATAGGTCGAGAGAATCGTACGGTAAGCCCAGGAAGCTGGCGTCGAAGCGGGCGTCGAACGGCGCAGGATAGCTAGCTGAGTACTGCTCTGCGGCGGCATGGTATTGCTCCAGGTGTTGATCACCAGGACAGTTGAAGCCAGTGTCAAAGAGACAGCCAAGATCAGGATCCGGGGAAAGAAGTCCATTTTGCATGCCTTCAGAGATCAACGGTAGACTATAAAGGTCCTGATTTTGTCCATCGGCGCCTACCTCGGGTGGAGAGGAGAAAGCCAGCGCCGCAGCAGAGTTTGAGGCGTCGTCCGCAAGTGGACTGTTTACCGAATTCAATGCCCCGGAATGTCTGCTGCTGGTATCATCGGCAGAGGAGGCCACCGACGTTGACGCAACTGGCTGTCGACGTATCCTGGAACGAGGTCTCTGCTCTCCCTGAGGCCCTCCATGTCGGCCCGTGGGACCAGAATAGCCGCAATTGGCGCTAGCCCAACGGATCGCATCTCGATACCCGGGACATTCTACCTTGCGCTTCTGGCACTGGAGACATGCAGGCCTGGTCTCGTCGCATTTGACGTGCTAGATAAGACGGACGTTAGCGAGGCCAGGCGGTACGTGAGGGACACGGGTATACCAACCTTGTCTTTGCAGGTCTTGCAGCCATCTGCGTGCGCTGTTGTCAGCCCTCTTTGTTCGAGCTCAACTGAAACTTTCAAAGCAAGTACATGCCTCTGGACCGAGTCTTTTTACGACTACCGTTCAGTAACGGCGTTGTGCCAGCGGCGTCCATGATTACTGCGCGATGGTTGATTCCCCCTCCCGGAAGGCTTGGGCGATGGCGCCGAAGAAGAAAAGGAATGGACTAGGTAGATGATCAAGAGGACAAGGGCACGGTCAAGTCCTGGGGAAGAGACAAGTGGCCTATTTCACTGACCAGGCGGCCGCGATAAGCCACTATACTACGTAGGTATTAGTGGTTGTTGGTCAAACGCGTAGCACCAGGGTAATATTCTGCTATCAAGTACCAAATGGAGCTCTCCCTGCTTGTCTCTTGCGGGGTAACACACTAGCTTCTCGCCTCCAGCAGGCTACTCCGCATTTTTCAGTACCATTCACCCCCGTCCTGGTAAGATCAGACGCTAAACAGCCCCCCTTCCCCCCGTCAGAAGATCTTGGACAAGGTCTTTATCATTTGCTCGGTTCCGAGTGGATCGGCTTATCTTTCAGGCCAATGGAGCTCCCGAGTTCCGCGTAATCGCTCGTCCAGAAACTGCCTGTGCGTCCGTGGATGACGGGCCACAGGCTTCTGAATCCAAACATTGCTTGGGCACGATAAGAGAGGCCGTCAATCAAGTCTCGCCGGATTAGCATGGGGTTGGCGTTCTCGGGCATCAGTCCTGTGCGGATGATGCTCAAGGCAATTCCTCTGCGCAGCTCGTTCTTGGTCGTGTTTGAACCGCCCCCGTGGAGGAGTTTGCCCGAGAAGAAGACACAATCTCCAGCGTCCATCACGGCGGGAACGGTCGGGTGGTCGTGATGATAACAGCCGCCTTCGGCAAACGTGTCTCGAAACTTTGGCCACGAATGGCTGTTCGGTACAATCCTTGTCGCTCCATTCGCCTCGGTAAAGGGGGACAAGGCAGTGAGGAAGTTGACCGTGGCTTCAGGGGCGGTGGGCCCCAACGAATTCCAGACGGAATAAAGTTCCTGGTCCCGGTGCAGAGGTTGAGCCTTGTTCCCAGGCCCGATCTCGATCACTTGTGTGGTGTTGAACCAGTATCCGGTGTTGCGCTTGTCGCAAAAGACCTTTTCGCACAGTTGGTGTAACAGTTCCGTCTCGACAATCTCTTCTCTAAACGTCTTGCTGATGTCGAGCACGTTCATCAGGCGCTTCGTCTGTGCCCCCATGAAGTCGTCTCCTTCAGCAATCTCGAGCTGATCCTCGTTTTTCCCCTGCTTGATCTTGTCCATGGAGGGCTGCAGTTCAACGTTGAACCGAGTTACCTGGTCTGCTGTCAAGAAGCCTTGGATAATCACGCCGCCGGCTTCCTTGTAGGCCTCGTGAATGGCGTTGACGCCTGCTGTGGCGAGCATCTTGGGTAGCCTGTTAAGAGCCATTGTTCGTTGGTTGGTAGTGGTGATAATGGTGCTGTTATTGCTGCTGCTGATGACGGTCTCGCCATTGAAGGCAATAATAAAGAGACCCGTTATCGATTGACAGCCTTTATATGCGTACGACTTGGTATGTACATGGTCCATCATCCTGACCTACATCACGGCAACTGACTGCCTGCTGTCGATGTCTTGGAGACTATCCCGACTTCCTGCCGATAGCAGGCAGTGACCCGCAACCTCGGTCGGCTGGTGCATCCGAGAATACTTCTCAGGCCGGATAATGTGGGCTTAGTCTCTCCAAGCAGATCCCTATGGCGGCCGGCGCACTACGCGTGCGATCCCAACAGGCGCGCTATGCTGGATTAGGCCACTTACCCGGCGTAATGTAATTGGCTGAGCCATCGAGGTTAGCCTCTCTTCCTTGTTTGGTCCATTCTACCAGTTGGAGTTCTGCCTCCTGTTCACCCCAGCGTAAGACTCCATGTCGAACGGGGTGAGTCGGTTGCTCAGAAAAGGGACTCGCCCGTGTACAGTCTTCAAGTTCACGCTAGAGGTATATTAACTGGTCGTTTCCCTCACATCTCGACAGAGTCTGTTGCCATGCAACCCTACACACCCTTCTTCCTTTGCTTCTCATCATTTGCCTCCCAGCCATGTCGGACAAGCAATCTGTAGAAACCAGACCTGGCGCTTTAGAGAAGCGGCAGTCTCAGTCTGAAGGCTTGACTGAGGAAATCCAGCTGAAGCAACGATTCAGTTTGCTCGGAATCATTGGCATCCAAGTCTCGTCCGTCGCAACCCCTCTTGCTATTGGCTCCTACATCAACCTGATTCTCGGTCTGGGTGGCAACTCATTCTTCTTCTGGACGTACTGCATTGCATTCGTCTTCCAAATGACTGTTTGCATATCTCTTGCAGAGATCGCTTCGGCGTATCCTCACGCACTCGGTTAGTTATTCCTCTCTCGTCTGGCATGGTGCATTATCCACTGACATCCGAGTCAAGGCCAGATCTTCTGGGCTTCCGTCCTGGCCCCTAGTCGATGGAAACGAGCACTCAGCTACTGGTGCGGCGTCACTTCGATGCTCGAGGTTCACTTCATCAATGTGGCAACCTTCGTCCTCACCGCAGGTGTGCTAGCAGCGACCATAACAGTCTTCGCTGACGGAAGTTATGCGGCTACGTCGTGGCATCTGTTCTTGTATACAATAGCTCTGTTGATTCTGGCTATGGTCACCAACATCTGGATCTTCGGTGGCTTCGCAAAGCTCACCACCACCATGGCCATGGTTGTGGTGGGGACCACGATCTTCCAGGCAGTGGCGCTACTTGTCCGAGCCCATCCAAAACAGTCAACTCATGATGTATTCTTCGAGGTCGTCAACGAGTCTGGCTGGGACTCTGTCGGATTGGTCTTCCTCATGGGTCTTCTTCCCGGGGCCACATCCATCGCTGGTTTCGATTTCGCAACCCACATGGCTGAAGAAGTCCCTCGCCCGGAGAGGAATATCCCCCTGGTCATGATTAGTGTTGCATTCTTGGGCGGGCTCGCAGGTTTCGCCATGGTCATTGTACTCTTATACTGCACCATCAACCCTAACAACCTATTGACTCCTATGGGCGGTATGGCCATCACGCAGCTTTTCTGGGATGCTCTAGATTCCAGGGCTTTGACCTCTGTTGCCATGGTTCTCTACCTCATTGTCTTCACAATCGGTAGCATCTCTCTATTCACAACCACAAGCCGCGTTACATGGGCCTTCTCAAAGCACAACGGAATTGCCTTTTCTGGTCGCCTGGGCTGGGTGGACGCAAAGACGCAGATTCCCGTCAACGCTGTTGTTGCTACAACGGTCATCGCCGGACTGCTATCTCTGCTCCTTTTGGGCCCTTCGACCGCTATGAACGGGTTCTTCAGCTCCATCTTCTTGTCTACCTGGTTCGCTTACGGTATTCCCATCTGGCTGTTGATCTTGAGAGGTCGACAGATTCTTCCCCAGAACAGGTACTTGAACCTGGGTCGCTGGGGTCTCGCCATCAATATCATCGCAGTGATGTGGCAGTTTCTTCTGGCTATCTTCGTCACCTTTCCCCAAACCCTACCTGTCACTGGACTTAACATGAATTATTCATTACCAGTTTTTACTGGTATGGCTTTGTTATTTATCCCGAATTGGCTTTTCTACAGCCGGAAGAACTATATTATCCCACTTCCCCTTAATAGTGCTGTAGAGTAGCGGCGGGTTAGAACGAAGGGGCTATGAAGGTCTGTAAAGTAGTATAAATAAATGCATGTTACTCTAGGACTATATAGAAGCAGATCTATAGAGTACTATTATTA
>JABFFE010001593.1:0-20621 GCA_013623625.1 Fusarium setosum
GTCTAATTCCGCCTCGGTCGCCAAATGTACCCAGAGCCAAGGGCCCCTTGACCCATGCAGGTAATGTGCAGTGTGCCCCTGATGGCCCCGGCCACCACCCCCCCTAAGGAACCTGGCTTCTGTAGCTCCTCATCAAGCCCCTAATGTAGGTACCTGCGCAGCCGATCCCTCATGTTGGGTCGTGGAGCTCCGGAGCTTGCCTCCCTCTCTTCATGTTCCCTCTCCTGTTGTATCGGCCTGCAGTCTATCGTGATTAAGAGAGTCTGGACTCAGCCCGTTGGAAAGAACATGACGGATGGCATTTACCTTATTCACAGACCGAGATTGGGGTTGTACAGATGCCATGTCATCACGTCTCTTGGACCCGAGCTCATTAATACCTTGCTTCACAGCTGTCTGTGACCCTCCCCTCTCTTAAGTACCCCTAATAATTCCCCGGCCGTGACCTAGCAAGCCGGTCCAGTGAGGAGTCGAGAATCCTAGAGGCAACAGGGAACAGGGTCCCCTGGCCCCATCCTTCTTTTTTTTGCCTATCCCCCCGGTCCGTCTCACCTTTTCGCCCACAGAGCCCTGTCCGTCTGGTGCTTCTGGTCACTCTTCTGCCGTCCGTTGGAGTAGCAGTGTACCCAAGGTAGCTCTTATTCTCAACTGAAAGAGTACGTACTCTCGAGGTACAGAATGGTGGTGCCTCTTTTTTTTCTTCTCCATTCCTTTCTTTGACTGGTGTCGCATCTTGTCTCGCTTCTCTGGTTCCTCTTGGCTCTCTCCTGCTCTACTTCTCCACTCCCCCCCCAAACCTCACACTTCCCACTCCCATTCCCGCTACCACTACCTCTTCACTCTCTCTCCCCATTCACTTTTCCCTTCCTTCCTTTCTTCCCCTCATTCTTGACTTGCGTCGAATCCTCTTCTCTTTCTTCCCTTGTCCTACTCCTTCAAGGCCGGTCGACTCGAGTCTTGAATGACACCTTGAAAGAGGAGCGAAACCTCGAGCCGTTGGAACTACACAAGGGAGACGGCATAACGCAGCAGCAGGACTGACCAAGACAGCTAGTCAGTCAGCTCTATTCGACAAAACTGCCTAGGACCAGCAGTTCCATTTCGCTTCGACGACGACGATTTTCTAATTCGAATCGACGCCCAAAAAACGAGGACGCGCTCCTCTCAGTCGCCCATCATGCCTCCCTCTCTGAGCACCCATCCCTCCTTTACCCGTCCTCGGACTAGCGACCGCGATGGCAGGCCCAGCACCCGCGACCAGGGCGCTGATCAGAACCTCTTGATCCCCAGCCGGACATCTTCGCTGCACTCGCGCATCACTCAGCCCATTCCTTCCACTCTCAACATGAAGCCTCAGCAGCGCACGCCCAAGACTCTCACCCACGCCTACATGGTCTGCGGTGTTGGTCGCGAGCCCTCTCAATGGGTCAAGGCTCCTGCACCAGCCCAGGGCAAGATCGGCCACATGAAGGGCGCGGTCGGCCAGTTTTGGCTTCCTGAGATCTTGGGTAGCAGCCCGCGTCTTGAGCAGGACAATGAAATTGCGCGTGCTCTTCATGCCGCCATGAGGGTATGTGTTTTCCAATAGCTAGCTGCGCAGGAATTAGTTTTGCTAACCAGACGCTTGCGTTGCAGGCCTGCTTCCCCCACGATGTCGAGATTTGCACCGGCCGAAGCCAGCCTCACTGTGTTCACCATGCGTTCGTTCTCCAGCAGGACTCTTCTCACACTCTTTACGGCATCTGTCTCCGTGTTTGGTCGCGAGCCGACGAGAAGAGGGCCGAGACCATCCGCGACCTTCGCAAGAGGACCGAGACCGACTACTACGACAACCCCGATGAGACCTACTGGATCCCCTACTGCTTGTCTTTCCTCTCCCGCTATCCTCTTTACAACCTGCTTGGAGACTACCTCCGAGGTATGTGGATTCACTGGAACAAGGCCACCAACCTGTTCCACGCCGAGGAGGTCTCCCGAATTCTGAGCTTCCCTGCTCCCCGCCTTAACGATCTCGTTCGCATCGACATGAAGGACTACGCTCTTTGCTACCAATTCCCTTCTTCCCCGACGGGATTCCAGAACTTCGCCATGTGGCCCCTCTTCAACTGTTTGTCGATTCCTAACATTGTCGGCGTCATCGAGGCCGCCATCTCTCCTACTCGCCGTATCATCTTTGTCAGTCACTATCCTGCTATGCTCACAATGGCCGCCGAGACTGTTCGATACTGTGTCCGAGTTTACGAGTGGAGCGGTCTCTACGTTCCCGTTGTCCACGCGCGTCACGCCAAGGAGCTTGTTCAGGAGCCTGGTCCCTATATCCTGGGTATCACTGTGGAGTGCCGTTCTCTCTTCACGGCTCCCACTGACGCCCTGGTTGTGGACCTTGACCGCAACTTTGTTCTGACTTCCAGCCCTCCCACTGCTCTTACTCCCGGCCAGCGCAACAAGTTCGTTACCCGACTTACCCAGGCTCTCAACGGCGATGTCACTCCTTCGGGAGTTCCTCAGCACCTCCGATCCGCCTACGGCGGTGGCAAGCTTGTCCCCGCTGGTCAGATCATTGTCATGCGGGGTGAGGTCGAGTCTATTCAGGACCCCGAGTGGTGGAACCAGGACGCTGTCATGGCTGTTATGGACCATGTCTGTGAGAAGCTTGGCCGCAACACTGGCATCAAGGCCGTCTTTGGCGGCTCCGTTAAGAAGCCTCTGATGACAAAGGTCTCGATGCGACACCTTAACGAGATTGTCCGTGAGAGGAACCAGTACTCGCGAGATGCTCTGGAGGCCTGGCAGGACTTTATCAACCTCAAGGGCCGCATGGACACCGAGCTCAGCAAGGTCACCAAGCGCAACAATTACCTTGTGGAGGAGCTCGAGAGCTGGAAGCAGCAGTTCCTCAAGTTCCAGGCCTTTGCTGAGACCCTTACCAAGGAGACCCAGGATCTCAAGGTCAAGATTGAGAATCACAAGAGGGAGAACCGCCGTCTTGCCGGCCTCATTGACCAGCAGAAGGACGACAACGCTCGCCTGTCCGTCCGCCTCACTGGCACTGAGAAGCAGCGTGACGATGCTCTCGAGGCTCTTGTCCTCCAGCAGGAGATTGCTGAGGAGCTTGAGCGTGAGCGCAAGCGCAACAAGAAGGAGCTTTCTCAACTTCAGCACACCAACGTTACCATCCTGCGACAACGCGACGAGGCTCGTCGGGTTGTTTTGCACCTCCGCAGCCTCATTGGTGGCCAGAGCCACCACATGGAGCACCTCATCCAGTCTCTCACCAAGCCGGATGACCTGGCCCAGGAGATTGAGGAGGGCTACGATGAACAGGAGGAGGAGGAGGGTGGTGACCGCAGCCGTCTGTCAGCCAGCCCCAACCCTCGAGGCAAGCGGTTCTCCACGTCGAGCTTCCACGACGTTGCCGACCGCCACCTCAAGGACAAGACGGACGCCATCGCGCACATTGTGCGAAACATCGCCGAGCAGTGCCAAGCTGCTGTTGAGGGTCTCCAGCTAGCACACGACGCGGAGTTAGGGGGGAGTAGTAGTAGAAGGAATTCTTCTCTCTCTACCGCCCAGAGCGATGACGGCAACTCCGCCGCCACGTCCGAAACGGGCGACGACTCCCTCCTTCAGCCGAGCTCCGGGAGGGCGTCCAGTATCCCTCCCACCCCGGATCTCATTCCCAACCGGAGCAGCACAGCCATGTCCTTTGCCTCTACGGCTACAACTCCGGAGCGAGCGTCCCAGCAGTATAACCTTCGGGACGAGATCCCCACTAAGATTGTCGAGGATGACGAAGAAGACTTCGAGGAGAGCCGAAGCGACACGGGAGGCGTCACCCATGAGACGGGAGTCGTCTCCAAGCACCACGAGTCCCTGATGCACAGGCCCTCTGGCGCCAGGATCAGCGCTCTGGGCGGTACGCGCTAAATGTCTCGGGCCGCGTCTGAGCATTAATTTGCATACCAATATCACGGCATGATATAAGATCAAGCCCGGCAACGGCAATCCTCTCTTCTTTCACACGTGATGGCTGTTGAAGCGGTCCATCGCCATCTTGTGCACACACCCTGTGCTCCACATGTCTGTCTTAGCATTTCTCTTGTTTATTATTTGTTTTAGGCGGTTGGCTTGGATCAAAATCTGCGGAATATGGCGTTTGGATGTCTCCTTTTGTTTGACCTTTTTCTTGCTATAACCATTGTAGTTTTGATGGGCGTGCTCGCCCATGTCTCGCGTCAAGCCTGGCGGCTGTTTCCCATTGTGTTAGAGTATTATCCTGAGCTGCGGTGTCGTTTCGATTCGCGTCGCTCCTTTGCCTGGCTTGAAGAGCAGCCAACAATGAAGAATTCTCTTAAAGATTACAATTGAATTTATGAATATGTGACGTGACTTGACCCAATTTGATCTTTCCCTTGGCTGTTGTAGTGGTCATGAGAGGGAGTTGAACTGCCAGTGCTGATAAGATAAGCACTCAATCGCCCCATTAAAAAGTTCAGAGCACCCGTCGCAAAGTAAGTTTAACTTCCATGGTACAGCGACATCCTTCCAACTACCACCGTCGTATCCCGTCATGGCCGACCCGTTATTGACATCTCTGTGCGGCATCTGCCATATTTCTGCACCAAAATATAAATGTCCTCGTTGCCGTATCCGAACCTGCTCCCTCGCCTGCATCAAGAAACACAAGGCCTGGTCCGAATGCACAGGCGAACGCGACCAAACGGCCTACGTCCCTCCCTCAAAGCTGCGCACGCCCGCCGGTGTCGACCACGATTACAACTTCCTTCACGGTATCGAACGGTCGGTCGAACGCGCAGAGAAACTCCTTGTCGAGGAACGCGCTATCGTAAAAGAAGAGGAGCTTCGGCCACTGACGGTCCAAGAGGTCAAGTGGAAACCCGGCCGAGATGGGCGCAAGCGGAGGGTGCTTGTGACGCGGGTATTGCGCGAGGCAAAGGGGCGGGTTTTTGAGCGATTCCTGGCGCAGAGATTGAGGAAGTTGAACATCAGCATCGTGTGCGCACCCATGGGAATGGCAAGGCAGAAGGAGAATCATACAACGCTCAATCGGCGGACCGGCCGCATCAATTGGCAGGTTGAGTGGATGGCATTTGAAGACGTTTCAGATGGAGAACCAAAGAAGACACGCACTCTGTCAAAAGTCATGGATGATATGCCACTCTACCAGGCGTATCATGCCTTGCTTGAGGACCAGCAAAGGGTAAAAGGTCAGCAAGCGAAGAGATTGCCACGCTCAGGCCTGGATGGACAACTACAGGATCCTTCGAACACAACATGGTCACTAGGCGCATTTCCGCTGCAAGATCCTTTCACAGGTGCCTGGTCAGCTCATCACGACACCGATCCGGGCATGTGGCCGTCGGAAAAACACGAAGCCCAGAAACGGCGCTTCCAATTCTTACTTGCAAAGTTCCGCACGCCATCGGACCAACCCTCGGTTGTGGTGAAGCTCAACCCTGAAGACTGCTTGCGAGATATACTGAGCAACACTCGCGTTCTTGAGTTCCCGACAATCTGGGTGCTCAACAGAGATGAAGGTCTCCCAGCGTGCTTCACGCTCGGTGCCAAGGACAAGATACCTGCGCAAGGAGGCAATAAGAGGAAGAACCCACCGGGGAAGAAGGGCCCTGGTAAACCGAACAAGAAGAGAAGGCAAGGTGGAAAGGATATGGAGGAAGGGGAGGTTAAGAGCGACGACGAGGGAGGGAATTCAGATGAAGGCGATTATGCTGGCTCTAAGGGGGTTGCGCTTGAAGCAGGCGAGATACTTGCAGAGCAAAGTTTGGGAGAGGATGACGACGACGACGATGATGAGACAAGCAGCTCAGGGAGTGATAGTGATTAGGATTAAGAGAAGGAGGTGGATTCTAGGCTCAATTGCAAGCATGTCTATGCCGATCGAGCTCAGTTGTAATAATGATACCCATTAAATAATTTAAAACCAGGCCATATTATGTCACGTTCAAGATTTCTACTCGTGTATTTACTGCTCATCATGTTAAGAGGTGGTGACACTCGGGTTTGGTGTTGAGGTGAGTAGAGTGGCTGTGCTTGGGCTGCGTCAGCCACATGATGGAACTGTCCTGCCCCTAGGAGCTCCCCGCGACATCCCACCCTCTCCGTACACGTCCACACTCGCTTCAGCCTTTGATGCCAGCCCAACAGCTTCAACTCTTACGTCTTTAAAGAAATACGATCCCCACGAACACGGCCAAACGACACGACTGACGATATCTGACGCTCCCCCACACCATGGTTTGATTGGCGTCCTTCGCATGGTTCACGATCCGCCGCCGCTACCATGGACGACACACCCGCGCCCAAGCTCGCGGAGCTTCTGCGGCATCCGGACGATCTAGACAAGATACCTGCGCTGAAGCTCGAGTTCTCGCGCAAGAAGGGCGCCGTCGATAGCCAGCTGCGCAGCGGGCTGCGGGAGCAGCTTGAGACGACCCAATCGGGCATGACGGGCCTAACCGACGGCCAGAAGACGGTCCAGATGATCAAGGAGGAGATGATGAAGATTGACAAGCTGTGCTCCGAGTCACAGAATATGATCAAGGACTTTGCCAGCATCAACCTAGTGTCGCAAGCCCACCGCAACTTTGGCGCCGTCGAGACCATGCGCCGCAACCTCGAGACCTTTAACGACCGACTATCGGGCGTGGAAGCCATGTTACGGGAGGACGACGAGGATGGGGATAACATGCCCAACTTGTTGCCTTGTCACTACGAGCTGACCCAGCTGCGAAACATCCGCGACGATGCCATGGAGCAGATCCAGAGGGCCGAAGACCCAGGCCTTGAATCAACACTAGTAGACTACTTTGCGCGTCTTGACGATACGATCGACTGGTTTGACGAGCATGTTGGTATAATTGCACTGAATCTCATCAACCTCGTTGTGCAGGACAACAACGGGCTCGTAGTGAGATTCGCAGTGGTGATGGAGGCTGAGGAGAAGAGCGACCAGCGAGTGCTGGCGCTGCAGGAGGCCCTCAAGGACCACAAGGAGATGGCGACGCGGTTCCAGAGCATCACAGACGGCGCCAAGAAGGTCCGCGGCTACAAGGACAAGTTTATACAGGCGATCCGACTCAGTGCCGAGCAGCAGTTTGAGGGCGCAAAGGAGGAGTTTCTCGACGACCCGACCAAGCTCGAGAAGATCATGAAGTGGTATTTCAACGACCTTAACGTTGTCAAGATCGGAATGTCACACCTCATGCCCAAGAAGTGGCATATTGTAAAGACTTACGCAGATGTATATCACCAGCTCATGCACGATTTCCTCATCAGCATGGTGGACGGCAACGAGGCGTCATCGGCGCATACCCTCGAGATTGTGGGCTTCCCCGAAAAGTATTACCGCAAGATGGCCAAGATCGGCTTAAAACAAGAGGAGCTGGTGCCTCATGTCGTCGACAACCGTGAGGCAGAGCTCGTGAGAGACTTCCGGGAGCTCATCATCAAGTTCCTCGACGAATGGATCGAACGCATCTTTGCACAGGAGCAGCGCGACCTGGCAGAGCGCAATGTCGAGGGCTCCAACTTGGACCAGGACGAGTATGGCTATTTCCGGACCAAGAACCTCGTCGCTCTTTGGCGTATGCTGCGCGAGCAAGTAGACGCGGCGGCCAACTCACAACGCGCCGATGTCGTCGAGGGTGTCATTGACGCCATGTTCGCCCGACTACGAACCCGCCAGCAGTCGTGGCAGGCCATGCTCGAAGAGGAGGCCGTCCGCTACGAAGAAGGTAAAGTGCCTGAGCTCGAAGGCTTCCAGGCCCTTCAAGACTGGCTCGTCGCCACGGCAAACGACCAGATTGCTTGTATCGACGACAACGAAGAGGAGAACCGTCTGGCCTACCTCTCGAGCTTCCGCCGCCTCGTCGAGGAGCACGTCACCCCCGCGTATCACGAGCGCATCGAAACCGAGTGCAATACGCTGCGCGATGGTTACGTCGACCTTAGCACGTGGTGCATAAACCGCTTCGCCCAGCTCATCTTCTCGGTAGACTTTGGCGCCGTCATGCCAGACTTCTTTACTCCTAAATGGTACACCAGCACCGCCATGAAGCAGATGGTGGTTACCTTTGAGGAGTACGTCAACGACTACCGCCATGTGCTGCACCACTCGCTCGTCGACATCTTTGTCGAGATCTTTGCCGAGGAGCTGCTCGTCCGCTACCTCTCGGCCGTGCGCAACAAAGGCGCCAAGTTCCGCCGCACCGACCCCTTCCAGGACAAGCTCTTCAACGACATCGCCACGGCCTTTGAGCTGTTTGGCAGCCTGCCCTCGCCGGACGCCGGAGCCTCCATCAAGGAGACGTGGCGCGCAACCGAGCACTTCCTGCGTTTGCTGACCGCCGACCGCGATGCCGTGGTCGACGCGTATGCGACGTTCAAGATGGCCTACTGGGATCTGAACCTGGGCTGGGTCGAGGCTGTGCTGAGGTCCAGAGATGACTTTGAGAGGGGGATGCTGGCCGCTGTCAAGAACAAGGCGGGAAATGTCATGACCGAGCGTGGGCCAGAAACCATTATGAGCAGGGTGAAGTAAACGTACAACGAGGAGTCGTGATGATTTTTATACATGGGAAAAGGAGGGGGGATTTTGATCATTATTGGAGATATTGTATGATAGGCATTGTTTGTGCCAGCTTAGCGACGATGATATCTTGTTTATAAATCTTTCTACAACTTGATTCACCTTTATTTGTGCTTTGTGTGTATTTGGAGAACCCTCCTTGTTGCCCATCTTGGGCATTACGATAATCTTCTTCACGACCACCATTTGCAAGCATACATCAGGGACACGGATAAAAAGCAAAAAAGACAGACAGGTTTAGTGATGCAGCTGCCTAGTAAACAACAAATTACCATGATCATACAGAACGGCACATGTTGCAGATAAGAGAAACAAGGGAGCCCCCAAGGTAAGACAAAGACGGTGGAGGAAAAAAAACAAGGAAATGTACGCTGCCCAAGAAACTATTCAACAAGAGGATCATGAGGATGCAGACAAGAGACAGTGTAAAGGAAACAAGATATGTAGCGGTTGTATTAAAGCCTTCCTTCACAAACATCATCCGAGATAACTGTATGGTCGAGGAACATTATGACCGGCTGGCCAGGTAGTTTGCGGCCTGTGGAGATAAGTCAGCTTTGGTCGATAGTACAAATATATAAAAAAAAACGTACCTTGTCAAGGTCGTAGTCAAACTTTTCCAGAGCAGCCAGAGCGTCGCCACGTCCATAGCCCATGCCGGTGAGGCTCTTGAGGATGGGATCGTCATGCTCAGACTCTGCCGACAATGAACGGTTCAAAGCCTGCTGCCCAGGGTGGGCGGAAGCATCACCAGCTGGCTTGTCACCAGCAGCGGGAGTTGCAGCGGCCGCGCTGGGGGAGTCGAGGCCTGAGAAGATGGCATCCCAGTCATGGGCTTCGGGAGCCTTGGGTTGGCTGGCGCCTCCAGCCGCTTGAGCTGGAGGAGCCTGGCTAGCATGGATGAAGTCGAAGCTCTCGTTGCCAAAAGCGGTAGACTCGGTCTTGGTCTGGCTGCCAGGTGGGCTGCTGTCGAATACAGGGTTAAAGTCGTCCAGCCCGGAACGGGAGATGTTGGCAAAGTCTTCGTCTGCAGAGCCCTCCTTGGCATCCTCTAGACCCTCAAAGTCATCGTCCAGGTCGTCGAAGCCGCCCTTGGTCGGGGGAGGGTTGGATGGGGCCGTCTGCTGAGAGGTAGGGGCGGTTCCAGTCACAGCCGTACCGAAGATGTCGTCTACAGACGACTTTTGGGCATTGGCATCAGTGATCGTTGCAGGTGATGAGGGTTGCTCGGCACTAGCTTGCGTTAGCCCCTATTCGCGAAATCTCAGTTAGCTGTGTTACCTACCTAGTCACCTTGGTCTCAGGAGGAGAGCTAACTTCCGGGGCCGGAGCTGGGGCTGGAGCAGGAGCCGGAGGAGCGCCACTAGGAGCTGCTTGAGCGGAGCCAGATGCCTCTCCAGTTGCAGCCTTCTCTCCGAATGGTTTGCTGGGGGGCGAGGCTGGCGCAAAGTCGTCGTCAAAGCCGGCCTGGTCGCTACTCGAGTCGGAGTCGTCATCACGCTCAAGCTCCGAAATGGGAGGGAACTCGGTATCAAAGACGGATGTCGACTTGTTCGCCTCTGGCGCTGGCTTGCTCTGGGTCTTGGCAGTTGTAAAGGCGGCGAACGCATTCTCAAAGTCAGCCTTGGCCTTGGCTTCATCGGTGCTGCCGAAAGGGTCCGCAGTCTCAGGGGCCTTTTGTGCATCCTCATTGCCAGTCTCGCGCGGCGCATCAGCAGGGGCAGGTGGTGTGTCCTTGTGGTCGGATTTGTCGGTATCCTCGCCAGGAAAAGCCCCCGGGACGCTACCAGCACTCTCCGATGCCTTCAGATCACCGGGAATAGGAGTAACTGCGCCATGAAGAGGGTCGTCGATGCGGGAAGCAGGAGGTGAGACTTGACGGGAAGAGGAGAGCGACTCATTTTGGTCGATGAAAGGCAGGAAGCTAGAGCTGATCTGCCTCGACTCCGGAGGCGCAGGAGGATCAACGGCCAGAGTGGGCTGACGGCTCATGACAGGGGATGAGGCAGGGGGAGTGTTGTATGATCCAACACTGGCGCTTGAAGCACCGGTATGTTGGGGCTTGAACGAAGTCTGAGGTGCCGGAGGAGGAGGAGGCGTACCAGATGTGCTAGCTGGGAATGACGGACCAAAGACATCATCAAACGACTTATCAGAGACGTTCTTGGCAGGTGGGGAGGCAAATGCACCCATGATATCAGTGCTTGCCGTTCGACGGAAGAAGGGGTTGTTGGCACTAGAAGTTGAAGCTGCAGGACTGGCGATCTGAGCCGAGGCCGAGGCCGGTGAGCCAGTGTTTGCTTGGCGCAGGTCCTCGATGCTCTTGGTGAGGTCCTCGGCCTCTCCCTTCAACTTGTCGCGCTCGCCTTCAGTCGTCGACAGCTGCTTCTTGTTGATGGCAACCAGACCCTTTTGCTGCCGGGCATCAGACTTGAGCTTCTCAATCTGGGGCTTGAGTTGAGCAATCTCGCCATTAACAACCCGGATGCGCTCCCTGAGATTAGTGTTTTCCTGCTGATCCGCCTGAAGTGCTGCCAGGACCTGCTGGTGCTGGGTCTGGGTATCGCGGTAGGTCCCTTCAAGGGTCATGCACTCAGCCTGCAGCTTGGACGTTTCTTTCCGAGCAGTGTTGAGCTGCTCCTCAAGGGCACGAGTGTCCTGTGCCTCCTTCTCGTAAAGGGTACGTAGCTGAGCGAGCCGCTGCTCGAAGTTCTGCTTCTGGGAAGTGGCTTGGTTCAGCTCGTTCTGTGTCGTTGTCCTCTTGGCCTGGACATCCTGCATTTGCTTGGATAGTGATCCGATCTGGTTGGAAAGGTTGGCAAGCTCAGTAGTCTCTCCAGACAGGTTCTTGGTGGCCTCTGGGTCAGTGTCCGCCAACAGATCCTCTGAAGCAGATGGGGCAGGGGGCTTTGGGCCTGAGCCAGCTGAGCCTCCCGTAGGTTGCTGTGTCAGGCCCCTGCCAAAGGAAGATGACGGCACAAAGGGCTTGAAGGACGAGCCGCCTGTACCAGTGAGAGCCGGCTTAATAGGAGAAGTAGGAGTGAGTACATTAGAGCCACCAGCGAACGGATCATTAGCATTGGATCCCCCTGTTGACATAGGAGCCTGGGCAGGAGGCGGGGCAGGGCTTGGAGTAGATGAGTCGAGGCCGAACAGGTCGTCGAGAGCAGACTTGGGTTGAGGAGGTGGTGGCTGGGCCACAGGCGGCGGAGGATCAAAGGCAGAAGTGGCAGTAGGCGGACGAGCTTGAGTACGAAGACTAGGAGGGACCAGATTGGCCGGTAAAGTGGTGGGTAATGGCACTGATCGACCACTCCTTTGCTGTCTGATCAGATACATGGCTACTGCAAACTGGTCGCGCGTGAGGTGGCCCTGAGAGTTTGAGTCTGCAAGATCCCAGATCTGAGCCAGCGAGTCTTCGGGCAGATTGGACTGGCTGAAAAAGGGAACCGCCTCCTCCCCAGTGATGTAGCCCTTGTTAGTCTTGTCGAGGTCGGCGTAGATCTGGTCGAAGCGGGCCTTGTCGGCGGGAGTCACAGCCCAATCACTAGCACCTGCGCTCTGAGGAGACAAAGGAGGACGTCCGAGAGGGCTGTTTGCGCGCACTTGAGCAGTTCCGCTTAGTTGTCGAGGGATAGCAGAGACGCCGGGACCAGTAGAGGATTGACGCGATGCAGGACCACGGCGCGAGGCGGCTTCGTAGAGACCAGCTGGGAGGATGCTGGGAAGGGACCGCAGTGTTCCGGTCTTCATCGAGGTGAGCAAGTGCATGGCAATGATGAACTCGGTAAGCACAAGAGCGCCACGTTGCTCAGTATCGGCGAGCTGCCATATCCTCCCCAACACTTCGTTGGGAAGACCCGACTTCTCAAATATGGACTTGGCCTGGTCACCGGGCAGCTGGCCACCCTGAAGGGGCTGCCGCTCAAAGAGACCAGTATATTGCGCCACTTTCTCGGGGGTCAAGGGCGGGATGCGGATCGGTCCGCCAGTGCTCTGAGCCTGGAGGGCGGCTGGAGGAGGAGGCGAGCTCACGGGCACGGGAGGAGGAGGGGGGATGCCGGCAGCAGGGGCGCCTTGCGGGACGAGGCCATCGAATCGAGGGAGAGGGGCTTGTTGGAAAGCTATCTCGGCGGTTGGTTCGCGGCCGGCCTGTGCATGTCCAATGAGTCGTAGGGCGAGGCCAAAGCCAGCCGGTGTGAGGAAACCCCGATTCTCCTTATCCGCAATCTGCCAAATCTATCACAAGTGAGGACGTTTAGCGGGTATGGACGTCAGCGAGATACATATCGTAAACATACCTCGCCAAGAATACGAGAGTCTAGGCCAGTCTTGTGGAAGAACTTGACGGCAACCTCACCAACAACGACACCGACGCTGTCCGAATCGGCCTGTCGGAAGAGTTGACCATAGGTCCGCTTCTCCTCGGCGGAGAGGTTTAGGTTTGGCGCAGCTGTCATGAAACAAATCAGCTCTGAATAGACGGCAAGGCGATCGCGTTGAGAGTGTCAAATACCAGGTTCATCAGCCGCCATTGTCGCGCATACGAGCTACACGGAGCTCGAGACGGAACAGACGGACGATCAAGGCTCGATGGCGTAAGGGGCTCGACGTGGCAGTATAGATTCGTCGCAAAGCTCCAGAATACCGGTCGCGTGGGGATCGATATCGACGCCGGTAAAGCAGGCGCAGAAGTCGGGTTGTTGGAGGAGATGGGGGATGAAGTCGAGTATCGACCTAAATCAAGATGGAGATCGTCAGCCTGGCGTTTGGACCATTTTGGGGGGGTTGGTTTGGTGTTGTCGCCTCAAGCGAGCAACCTACCTAGCCTGGAAATGAGCCAACCAGGAGCTAGAGGCGGGACGGACAGGGGGGGTTCAGCACGGCCACCCGAGGTTGGAGCTTCGAGGTTGACAGAAGCAATTATCCGCTGGAGGCACCACTGAAACAGCGCTGAAGCTCACTGGTGGCCGCGTCAAGCTGTAGGGTAATTTTGGTCGGATGCCACGGTCTACGTAAGGGTTCTTGGATGTTTCGGGGTTGCCTCCCAGGCAAGCCACAACTCGAGAAGCTGTTTGGCTTCATCGGGAGAGCTCGTCTCCACCGTCAACGTCATGTCCATTCCGAGCTCGAGTTCTTGGTTGAAACATTAGGTTACAACAAGAAACTACCATATGATGGTTACCCGAAATTCAAAGACATGACAATATTGCAAGCAAAGCGAGGCATCCGAATTATCACAGCCAGGAGCTACATCATTTTATTAAGTCAAGCCACAAACGGGCCGGCCAAGCCGCCATGACGGAATTGCATCCATCCAAGGCGGAGACATTTACACCGAAGTGCGATAATTACTGCAGATAGCTATCAACGATTTTTCGCCTGACCTGATTCATCATTATCCGAATCTTGTATCTTACTCTGGCTTCAAGGCAACCCTCTCCTGTTTCCAAATACTTGCAGAGGTAGTTATTGCTCTGGCTGACGAACTCCCATACCTGGTTAAATGCATGCATGTAGGGCTTGCATGCGGGAAGAGTGCATCATCTACCGTCGCCATGATGTGACTGATTCCAATGGCTCGCGTGTCCATTGGGTACTCGAATTCTCAACTTCTTCCCACAAAAACATAAGCGATAGGCAATTCGAGTTGGCATCTACTATGGAATCTACCTCGCATGGACAACCTATGCATAACCTTGATTACCGATATGAAAATGCCCTTTCTAGCTCATGTGCAGAGTCAGCTGGAACCAGCTGCAAGGCTGAGTCGAGTCAGTTGTTCAACATTTGGGCAATGATGATTCCACACCATTTACCAGAATAGTATATCATGTCCAGCACCGGACTGTTACGTAGTACTGTAGATTTGTCAAGGACCCTGTGGCGCGGCAACCAACCAAATCGTGGGGGGACCGCTAACGGAGGGGGGAAGAACATCCACAATCCATTGAGACCGAAAAACCATCGCCGAGGTGGATTTGAAATCGTTCTTCTGCAGCTCTCCTTACACAATTGCTTACCCAATCCTCCCCGTCAATCAGGTCTTCCTCGCTATTTGGATTCCAGCCAGCCAATCCCATCCCGTCCCGCCCTCCAAATCGAGCAACCCCGCCACTGCCGTTGCTATCGCGGCAGAGACATCACATAGCTCCATCATCAATTCCGTTTGCACATCTCACCGTCCTTAAAAGACGTCATCCCCCTCCTCCATCCTCCCCTCCGGCTTTCTTCATCCCGCTATATATAGACTCAAGGGTTAAGCCTCGAGGCGGCCTTTGTCCATGCAAGCTCTCGCCCAGTCCCTACGCTCATCAACCCTGTCTTCGCCCTCGAGAACGACCCCGCTGCGAATAGCTTCAATAGCTCGGCACCTATCCGCATCCGCGCGCACCATGGCTCCCGTCACAAAGGAGACCGACTACCTCGTCATTGGCGGCGGTAGCGGAGGCCTGGCCTCTGCCCGCATGGCCAGCAACAAGTTTGGTGTCAAGGCTACCATTGTTGAGAACAAGCGACTCGGCGGAACCTGTGTCAATGTTGGGTGAGTATTCTTGTACAACCGATACATATAAAATAGGAGCTAATCTTGATTGCCCCAAACTCCAGCTGCGTACCAAAGAAAGTGACGTACAACGCTGCCGCCCTCGCCGAGGCCATCCACGACTCCAAGTCTTACGGCTTCTCCGTCGAGGAGACCGCTCCCTTCGACTGGACCACATTCAAGAACAAGCGCGACGCCTACATCAAGCGCCTCAACGGCATCTACGAGCGGAACCTCAACAACGACAAGGTCGACTACGTTCACGGCTGGGCCCGCCTCGTCTCCAAGAACCAGGCCGAAGTTACCCTCGATGACAACTCCAAGGTCCTCATCAATGCCAAGAAGATCCTCGTCGCCGTCGGCGGCAAGCCCACTCTCCCTCCCAACATCCCCGGTGCTGAGCTTGGCATCAACAGCGACGGTTTCTTTGACATTGCGACACAGCCCAAGAAGGTCGCCATCGTGGGCGCCGGCTACATCGCTGTCGAGTTTGCCGGCATGTTCAACGCCCTGGGCACAGAGACTCACCTGTTTATCCGCCACAACACCTTCCTTCGAAGCTTTGACCCTATGATCCAGGAGAGCGTTACTAAGGAATACGAAAGGCTGGGCGTGAACCTGCACAAACGTTCCCAGGCTAGCAAGGTTGAGAAGGACGCCAACGGCAAGCTCACCATCACTTACAAGGACGACGAGGGCAATGAGAGTGTCCTCAGCGACGTCGACCACCTTATCTGGGCCATTGGGCGAACCCCCGAGACTCACGGCATCGGTCTGGAGGAGGTTGGTGTCAAGCTTGCTGAGAAGGGACACATTCTCGTGGATGAGTTCCAAAATACAACTGTCGACAACATCTATGCTCTGGGCGATGTCACCGGCGAGGTCGAGCTGACCCCCGTCGCTATCGCCGCTGGTCGACGTCTTTCCCACCGTCTCTTTGGCCCTCCTGAGTTTTCCAACTACAAGCTCGACTACAACAACGTCCCCTCGGTCGTGTTTGCTCACCCTGAGGTCGGCAGCATCGGCCTGACGGAGCCCCAGGCCATCGAAAAGTACGGCAAGGACAACATCAAGGTCTACAAGACTGGCTTCACGGCCATGTACTATGCCATGATGGAGCCCGAGCACAAGGGCCCTACCAACTACAAGTTGATCGTCACGGGCCCTGAGGAGAAGGTTGTTGGTCTGCATATCATGGGCGTTGGAAGCGGCGAGATGCTGCAGGGCTTCGGTGTTGCCGTCAAGATGGGCGCCACCAAGGCCGACTTTGATAGCTGCGTTGCTATTCATCCTACAAGCGCTGAGGAGTTGGTGACGTTGAAATAGAGGGAATAAATAGAAACCAAAGAAAGATATTTAGCGAGCTAAGAGAGGGTTTACTGAATAGAAAGGAGTTTTTGACTTGCAGATGACCGAGGGCGTGATGCCTGGATAATGCGTGATATCATGGTTTCCCCCTTTCACATCCGCGTCCGTCTCAATCAAGGACATGTGTCTCCCTTACTATCCCGCTGTTCCGTATTCTTGTGGCCCGCGATCCAAGCACAGTTCTTGATCCTGCTCACACCGAAGGCATAGCCCCGGTGACTTTTGATTCCAAGAAAGGCTGTAAAGGGTTGTTTGCATACTCATCGTTGTGGAGCTCTATCTGCTCTCGGACAGTCCATCAAGTCCTTGATGCTGACAGTCCGTGTGTCACTGTTAGACATACGGCATCTCACACCAACAGTTGTAACTATCACGAAGTCGCCAACCAGATCACACCGCCGTTCTACACCCACCATCAAGGTTTCCAGCCCATCAAGCTCCTCTTGTCCCCGCGCCAGCAACTTTGTATCCGATCCCCAAGGCAGCAACACCGTATCCTAATGTCCCAGCTCCTCCGTCAACCCAGTCCACCTGCTTCGGTGTGATGCGGCTACCCGGACCGGTGCGGAAGCGTGCATCAACGGGGAAGCACAGATACGCTCCATCGGTATCGACGGAACCGTGTTGCAGGTCTCGGGATGATGCATGTCCGTTGGCTCGGGCGTATAGGTTGTTGTTGTTGAGATCACATGAAGTACACTGCCTGCGGTTTGCAAGTCTCTTCTCAGCACTTTACTTTTTTTTCTCACTCCCCTTGCCGGAGTAAGCGGGGGGAGGGTTGCAAACGGGGAAGTCGCTCAAGGAAACCCGGTTTCGTAGACTTGTGAACACCTCTTTCTGGATGTGGACAATGCCTCACAGACGTACTTCGTCTTGTTGAGGGTGCAATCCATCATCATCAACTCATCATCAGCTTGGACTTTGAAGACAGGGATGGCCTATATGTGATGAGTTCATGCGGATAAGCCCTTATGTTTGGGAGGGTTTATACGAGCTTATGTCCGGCGTCCGAAGAAACCCTAGCGATGTTGCAGTATTATTTTATTGCTATCTTGATGTTTCCGTTATATTGGGAACTAAACTGGCAAAGTCTCCGAACCCTTGATCCTCTCTGGCGGCCGATGAGCTCGATGAGGCCTTTAGAGTCTCTACAAGTAACATCAACTACCCGATAGAAGCAAGTCACGAGGCAAAAGCTGGTTGGGTAGGAGAAATGGTCTCGGCAAGTCCGTTGAGTGGTACACTGGAGGGCCCTGCTCCTGAGATTGCACAGCAACGTTCCCGTGCCATAGTGATATCTCGAGATTGATCGAGGAGGTGGCCATTATCCCCGCTGTGAGTTCTCGACCAGGATTGTCCTTTGAAAGTTTGCCTCGTCCTTGGATAGAAATGGAAAATTCGAGTAACGTAGTGACAGTGTCCCTGGTCGAGTTGCAATATAGTGAAAACCGCCTATACACCATCTCCGGATGATCACCCCCAACTCTCTTGAATCACCGCAACCCAACGAGAGCACCCCAACTGACTCGAAGAGGGGAGCAACCACTCCGATGATCCTACCCTAGACAACCGCAAATCATTCCATCAAAATTCAATGCCTCTCTGATCCCCCACGACAATCTCACCCCAGAGGTCATCGCCATGGTCCCGTGAACTCACCACACCCTCCTCTCCTTCGTTGGACCTCCTCACCCTAGACAGAAAGAGGCCAGGCGCGCCCTTTTTCTTATCAGCAACCCCTCTTTCTGTTTCCCAGGGTCTCACGAGTTCCTGCAGCAGTAGCAAAAATCGATAGTGACCCCTCGAACCAATCCTACCTCGTCACAGGAAAGGTCACATGGGCGCGTTATTACGGCCGAGACATGCGAAGCTGCGTCAACCCAGACGCCACCTCCGCAATTCTCGACAAGTTCCACGGAATTTCAAATCCTCCAGCCTACCAGAACCCCCTCCCCTCAGAAGGTTCTTCTGCGCCGGATTCCCTCTTTCTTGCTAGAATAACTTACACACAGACACTTGCGCCAACAAGGGGGCGTGGACGAGAGAGAGACCATTGGCACATCACACGTAGCTCCAAGGTCTGAGGCTGGTCACGGGAGAGGTAGTGTGACACTCGACCCTTCGAGACTCCCCAGCTTCTTTCCATCATGGTCCCTTTGGGGACGAGCGCATAATGAGCGTAATACCCGTCTCGCAGGAAATGAAGGGCGGAAATAGGATGGCCGGCATGGCTGACTGGCTCAAGGGGGAAAAAAGAAGCAAAACCTAGACTACCCAGGCTTGGGTACAATATGTACGACTAGCATCGTCCTGCTGCAACGACGACTGCTCCTCTCGGACAGTAGCTCGTTAGATGTCGTCACAGAACTGGACGCGGCCCAAGCGGTTGGATCCTGCTCCGACCAGAGTCTGCCTCTGGCCAAGCAAACCCGAGGCAGAGGCACCTTTGTTGTTTGCTCCTGTTGGTGGCTTTAGGGCCTTTTCTTCGCTGACGGGCCGGTCTCGAGTAGGCGCCCCGACTATGCGGATCAGGCGGAATCCGTGTCAACGGACCGGTAACACACCAAACAAGTCTCTCTGGTCCATGCTGCAGGCCACACAACTGGGACAAAGAACAGCGAGGCCCAGATTTCCAAGGGACCAACACACAAACAACTGTGCGCGAGCACGGCGTAACCGCTAGGCTGGGTCTTGGTCTCTTGGTCTCTTGGTGGCAGCGGCGGACGGGAAGACAAAAGCCACCGCGCGCCGAACCAAGAAAAGATGGAGAAATCCGGGGGAGAGACGGGGCTACAAAGGACCCCGTCTCGGAGGATCACCGCGGACTGGCCGGCCCCTCCTGACTGATTCTGCGGGCGACACACGTCGGCCGCTCAGATGAGGTCACTGAGTGAGAGACAACCCAGACTGTACTCCGTACAGGAGCAAAGCAATATGACAGGTAAGACATCATCACAGAAGAATGAGACGTTGGAGAAGGCAGCCTGATGCCCGCCACCCCGCAGCGTCTGCACCGGAGAGGAGAAGCACCAGACAGGACGATCCGTCCATCTCCCCAACCGTCTAGCCAGACGTTCAAAGGGAGGCTCCACTTGGAGGCGCAGTCTGGGGTCGCTTGTGGTGATTGGCTGAACTCCCCAAATTGAGCGCTCGACTGCAAAAAACGGCCGACCAAGGGCGAACTGAAGAGTCGCTGGCGTTGCAATGGGCTTAATTGAAACCAGGCGCGACGGGCCAACCAAGGCCTCCAAGAATAAGACCTCATCTCTCGGAGAGAAATTGGACAGCTGCGATGCAACGACATGCCCATTTGCCCCTCGCATCATTCGCCGTGTCTGTCCGTCTGTCTGTCTGTTGTCGTCTTGCCACGCACACCTCTTCCTATTAGACAGGCGAGGCTCGTCAAAGGCTTCCTCCTGTGCAACCTGACAAGTCTCCAATTACTCGTCGAAACGCGCCCTCAGTCCCAAGACGGTTGCAGCTGCATTCAAAGCATGGACCAGCTTGCATCGCACCGTGCTCCTTGAGTGTTGAGCCGCCAGCACCCGACTCGACACAGCACGACACGAGCCACCACCATCGTCAAACCGACCCTGTCGAGAGCTCGTAGCGAGGCCGAAAGTGATCTTCGATTGTAGTCTGCGATGCAATGCTTGTCAACCACGACTGAAGACGACGGTGGCAAGGGCAAGGCCCTTGACGGTGATGACGGTGTCCCCTGTTTCCATTCCTGGCCCAGCAGCAGGAGAAGGGATCGCAGCATGGCAGGGACATCTCGGCAAGGCCCTGACGCCCCCTAAGCCACCACGGCCAAGCTCTTGTCCCCAGAAGCGTGCAGCTGCAGCAAACAATTGCAGTCCCCCCGGCTTTGGGGGCACCGCACAGACAATAGCAGCTCGACTATCGAGCGCTCAAAGACCCCGACGTGGTTAGCCAAGGCCAGGGCATTGCGACCGGGCGACTATGCCCCGTAGTATCCCCTGCGTTGGAGAAGAGATTTTTGTTTGTCAAAGATCGATGTTCAATCCAACCCCAACCCTAATCCCTTCCCCCCTCCTCCCCTTCACTTGAAGGAGTAAG
>JABFFE010001595.1:0-10466 GCA_013623625.1 Fusarium setosum
CAGGATGTGAGGAAGAGGATGAGGAGCAGTATGGAGCAGTAGACGCAGGGCCGGTTGAGGAAGTAGGTGCAGACGAAGAAGAGGAAGATGAAGGCGGGGGAGGCGTTTGTGGGGATGAAGAGGAGGGGGAGCCAGCTTTGGGGAGAATTAGCATCTTGAGAGGTGAGGCGGGAGGAAGAGGGGATAGGTTACCTGCGAAGGCAAAACATGTTGGCTATTGGGGGGAGTTGAGATATGCGCCGGGGGAGGAAGACGGCTGAGGAGCGGCTGGTCACGCTACGTGAGGAGGCGGCGCAGCATGTGACAGAGAGGTAGGAGGATATTCAGGGAGGTAGNNGCATGTGCAAAATGGGTAATGATGACGGAGAACGGCGATGTTGGGGATCCGAGACTTGGAGTCGTGGCGGCGCTCTGGGAAAAAGAAAAAGGTTACGTCGTTTTAGAGGAGAGAAATTGACTAAATGGGTTTAGTGCCGGTTGCGGCTCTTGCGGGTGAGAAATGCGGACAAAGGCGCTAGAGTTTTGCGAAACCCCTGTAAATGTTGACTTGTCAATTAGGCTAGAATGATTATTTCTCTGTCGAGGTCTAAAGCCACCTCGTTGCTGTCTTAGATCTATGTCAATTCATTGTTGGGGGATGCTTCCTTCAAGCCTGATGTTGCTTGACGGGGGGACCGGCTTCTGGATAGGCGGTGGGGCAGGGTCAGGTATGGAGAAGTGACTAATCGGCGATCTTGCCTATCGAACTTTTGGATGTTGCCTCTACTGAATCCTCACGTGGAAAGTTACTGGGGAATAAAAACTATGTTTCAACTCGAGTGAGGAACAATGCAATTATTCAATATCCCCGAGGTGCTAGATTGACCCTGTCACTTGTGATGATCTCAACCTCCCAAGGGTGGCTCGACAGTTCTTATGCCTCTCGAAATTCACTGCAGCAGCAGCAGCAGCAGCACAATTTTCCTTGTTACTTTTTTATTTTTAGGCATTGATTGAGCCCATGGGCAGGTCAGAGTCATAGGCCAACCTTGAGAGAACATTACCACCCAGCGTGTCACCAGTTGTGGTCTTTGGATATCAATAGCCGTCCAATAGAAGCGTGAGAACCAGCAACTTTTGACAGTTGGCAGTCTCTGGGGGCGTTGCGCACCTAATCTTTGGCCGAACCGGTTCGCTGAAACCGCCCTGTAAAGCGCCCCGTTTCCGGGAGGGACAACGGCCACCGCCCTGGGGGAGTTTTCAGGCCCACCATTGGATTGAATTTTCCCATCTTGAAAAAAGCTGAGACGGGATCAAAAATGTTCGGGAAATTTTGATCCAAAAACCATCCAACCCCCATGCGCGCTTCCGCCCGCAAATAAGCAACTTCCCGCAAAGAGGGTACCTGACCGACCACGCTGGCTAGCAAGTTTAACGCAGCCAGCCAGCCATCCCAGATCTACCACGTCACTCGCTCACTAGTCCATCGGGGAATAGCGAGGTGGGAACGCTGCTGGCTCGGGCGGCAACGTGGGAAGCTTTGGGCTGCCATCAGTCGGTGCGTTTGTGGGCAGTTTTGCATCGTTCTTCTTTGACCAGCCATTTCTAAAAATTATCGAGTGAGGCTGGCCTTTCCATCCTCAGGCCGCCCACCACTACCACCACCACCTATCAAACAACAACGCACAGATACCGTCACTCACCTTTCACCTCGCAGACATCCTTTCACCATCTCCATCATCACCGCGCTTCCTTTTTTCCCCTCATCATCCCCCCATTGATGATTCACAGTGGATAGATTCGCCTTTGTATCCTTCTACTGATTTTCTTCTCCATCTCGCTCCTCTTCTCTTCCCTTCTTTCCCTAGGTCGTGGGCTGGCGCGCGCGCATCTCACTCTCGGAATCGGATCGGCCCGTTTTACTCTGCTTCCATCCGATCTCCGCTTCTTTCGCTGCCTCCCGCCTCACCTTTCTCTGACTCTTATCCTAAAAAAGATCATCATCCTCTCCCTCAACACACACCACCCAATCTTGCGGTAGCTCTCATTGAGTCCGCCACCGCTTCCTTGGGCTTTTTGCCATGGATAATCTGGACATGCCTCCGGCTCCCACGCCGCCTGTCAACAACATGAGCATGCCCTCCAACTCGGAACGCACCGCCAACCTGCTGAACTTGCTCAAGTTTAGTGGCTCGGGCGCCTCGCAGCTGCAGAACCAGGCTGCGCGCGAGCACGCTCAAGCTCAGGCCCAGAAGCAGCAACAGCAGCAGCAGCAGCAGCCGTTGCCAGAGCCGCAGGAGCAGCCAGAGTCTCCGGAGCAGCAGCTCCAGCAACATTTCCAGCAGCAGTTCCAGCAGCCGCAGCTGGCTCAGCACCCTCCGAACATGATACAGGGCCCGTTCCCGGCCCGTATTCATCAGCCCGCCCCTGCTTCTGCCGACCCGACCGGCCTCTTGGCTGCCCTTATGCGCGGTGCCCATGAGGCCGAAGAGCCCAAGCAGCCTCAGCAGCCTCAGCAGCCGCCCCAGAACTCGTTCGGCAATGGCTCGCCTCCTGCTGATACGCGATCCTACCTGCTTAATCTCCTCAATCGCCCCAAGCCGAGCCAGGGCGACCACCAGCAGCATCAGCAGCCCCTGCTGACTGAGACCTCGCGCTCCAACAATCTCACGCCGCAGTCTCCCGAGAACACTGCCACTGAACCCGCCCGCTTCCAGGGCCCCTACCAGCAGCAGTATTCTCAGCATCAGCATGTCCACCCGCCGCTCGTCAATCCCTACCCGAACTCGCAGCATTACCCGGCCGAGTCCTATGCCGACGTCGCACACCCGCCTCCCAATGCCAACGAGCCGTACTACCCGCCCTCGCAGGAGCCGCAGGCTGATGTCTCTGCTCTCTACCAGCAGCTGATGGGAAGCCTTGCCAAGTCATCTCCCCAGAGCCAGAGTCATGCTACTCATTCGCCCAACACCGCGCCCTTCCAGATACTCAAGAAGGACTCGCCAGCTGCCTCGCATCACTCGCATCACTCGCAGCACCACGACCACTCGGTCGCTGGCAGTGACCGAGGTGCTTTCCAGGCCTCTCCCCATCAGATTCGCCGCAAAGCTACTCGCACCTCGTCCTTGCATTCACACCCTTCTGTGAAGCATGGCACTCCCCCCACGTCCGAATTCGACTCTCACCTTTCGGTTGAAAAGAGCAAGGAGACTGTTGCGGAGGCTGTTGAGGACATTGCCGACCAGGTTGATCAAGACGCCCGTGAGGCCGTTGAGCGTGCGGAGCATGAACAGGCCCAGGCTGAAATTGCCGAGGACCTTGACGAAATGCTGAATGCAAAGTCCGAGAAGGAATTCGAGGACAGCGCTCAAGCCGCCGCCCAGGCCATCCAGGCCGAGCTTGATCGCGAGGAGAATGAAGGTGTTCTTGAGGACGCCCTTCCATCCGATCTCGCCGAGACCGTCCGCGAGATTGTTGATGAAGCTGCTCAGGGTGTTGTTGACAGCTGGGAGAGCGCCGATCAGGATGAGATTGTCGTCATTGAGGAGAAGGAGACTCCTCCCGTCAAGGTCTACAACTTCCCCATGAAGCCTTGGATCTCCATCAGTCTCCAGGAGGAAGGCACCGAGCCCCGCCCTCTTTTCCGCGACGAGGCTATTATGGATATCGCTCGTCTCAAGAAGGAATTTGACCAGATCGATCGCAACTTGTACACTGCTACCGAGAATTACATGGCATACGGCATGTCGAAGCAGGGAGGTCTACGTGTTATCCGCCAGGAGGATGGCAAGGATGCTAAGATCTTCACCGACACCAAGGATCGCATCTTCAACGTTGCCATGTCTGTCACTGACTCCGAGCACAACGGTGCTCATCGTGAGGCCATCATTGGTACTGGCATCAGCGGCACCGTGTACTGGGTTCAGATCCGCGACGGCGAGAAGGATCACATCGAAGATGCCCACATGGAGCAGTATGGCTTCGCTCTACCTCCTATGAGCTCGCAGGAGGGTGACGCGCCTGGAGGTGTGCTCAAGACCCGTGCACGTACCTCCACCATTCACCCCGAGTACTTTGCTGTTGGCCGCGGCAAGTCTATCAACCTCATCTGGCCTTCCTTCATCCTCCAGAACAACCTGTTCAAACCCGGCCACGATCGCGTTGTCGATACCGAGACTCTTGCCAAGCAGTGCTCTTTGAAGATCAATACTGGGAAGGCGGGTAAGGATTTCACCTTCAGCCAGGACGACAGTGTCATCGTCTCTCTTGACAAGTCTGGTCGGGTCAAGTTCTGGGATGTTCGAGACCTGACCGCTGTCAAGGAGGGCTCTGACCCGCGTGCCCCCATGCCCGCGCAGACCTCACTCGAGGTCAAGGAGCCCCTGATGACCCTCGCCACCACCCCCGAAGGTGAAAAGGCCTGGCCTACTTCGGTCCTACTTCTGGACAAGCAGCGACCCTATCAGAAGCGCTGTGCCCTCAGGTACATGATCGTCGGAATGAAACAAAACCACACCCTCCAGCTCTGGGATCTCGCTCTCGGTAAGCCCGTGCAGGAGTTCAACCTCCCTCATAGCAAGGAGTCGGACGCCGTCTGTAGTGTTATGTACCACTCGGCCACCGGCATGATTGTTATCGGCCACCCCACACGCAACTCGGTGTACTTTGCACATCTCTCAGCCCCCAAGTACAACCTTAAGAACGTTTCTCAGGCTGAGTACATTCAGCGTCTTATTGCCCAGGATTCCTCAATTCCCCAGCCGGATAGTACCGCTGTCATTAGTGGTGTTCGGGAGTACTCGCTTGCTAATCGTGGAATTTTGCGAAGCCTTGACATCCTTAGCAACCCGGCTATGGTCCAGGATGTTGACGAGCCAACGCTATTCGAGCTCTATGCCATGCACTCGAAGGGAGTTGCCTGCCTCCTCGTCAAGCAGACCGAGCTCGGATGGTCCAAGGACAACAAGGTCCTTGACGCTGTCGATGCTGTCAGCCAGAACGTCGTTGTCGTTTCTAAGCTCAAGGCACCTCAGCCCACCGAGTCTCCCGCCGCTACCAACAACGGCGACACCACGGTTCGTGTCGTCAACCGCGCAGCAATTAAGGATCAAGTCGTGGCAAACCAATCGCAGACTGATGCGCCTCAGCGTGCACCTGAATCAGTGACCCCCGCCAAGGTCAAGACTGAGCCGAAGGAGGCTGAGACGCCTGTCCAGTCGGCCAAGGAATCGCAGTCCGAGAAGCCTGAACGCAAGTCGCGCAAGAAGAAGAATGCTGCCAATCAGGGTGATGCTGCTACCAATGGAGTCGCACCCCGAACTGGCAACAAGGACGTCAAGGGTACAAACAACGTTGCCGCCCCTGCCGTTTCCACTGAGGCTCTCGAGTCTGCTATTTCAGGACTCGAGGCTCGCCTCAACACGAGCGTCTCTGAAACGCTCAAGACCTCATTCAAGAACCTCCACGGCAAGATCGACGATGGTGTTCGTGTTCGAGATGAGAACTTCAACCAGCACCAGCTCAAGCTCCTTGACATGGTCTCCGAGGTGCTTAATGAGAACACTCAGAAGGTCCTGGAAGCACTTATCCACCACCAGTTTACCGATCTCGTGATCCCCGCCATTGGCGACAAGGCGGGCGCGGCAGTCACTGACCTTCTCAACAACAAACTCCAGCCCCACGTGTCTTCCTCGGTCCAAAAGGAGATTCAGAACTCCCTGCCTGAGGCGCTGAACAGGTCGTTGCGCTCGGGCAACTTTGTGAGCGCCATCTCGGACCGCGTTGGTGCTACGGTTGCTACCAACGTTCAGCAGGAGGTTCTCGCGACGCTGACGCAGCGACTGACGCCGACTTTCACTAACATTGCGACTCAGGCGTCGCAGCGTGTTGCCAACGAGCTACACCAGCAGTACCATGACCAGTTTGAGCACATGAAGGCTCAACATGTTGCTGATGCCGCCAAGATTGACCAGCTGCTGTCGTATGTCACTCGCTTGACGGACATGGTCTCGACAATGGCGGCCTCTCAGTCATCCCTCCAGGCCGAGTTCCTCAAGTTCAAGCAGCAGCCTGTCCATGAGCTTCCAGGCGTTCCCCAGAACACTGGCCACGGACAGCACGCTCCTCACCACAGCTACGCCAATTCTGGTCCCCAGAGCCATGCCGCGCCCAGCCACGCAGGCAGCTACCACCCGAGTCAGGCCCAGAGCCAGGCTCAGCAGTACATGGGTAGCCCTCAGTACATGCGAGGTTCTCAGCAGGTGACCAGCCCTCAGGCCTCTGCGCAGGCCTCCGAGTACGTCGCCCCTACCTCAAGTGTTAGCGCCCTCGCTGGTGCGTACGCCAGCCAGCGAAACCAGACAGAGCCCGAGGCAGATCACGACTTGATGCAGCGCATCAGAATTATTGAGCAGGCGATCCAAGAGGGTCGGTACCAGGATGCGATGATCCAGTGGATCCAGAGTGGCCGCGAGGAGGAGATCTTCCGTCGATGCCTCTGCCGCTTCCCTCCGACCAAGTTTGAGAACCTGCCTCCTTTGATGTTGCTTGTTGTTATTGCCACCATCTCGAAGGATCTAAAGCCCAACGCTCGTCTGAAGGAGGAGGTGGAATGGATTGAGGTGGCTCTTCGGGCCTTTGCTGAGAACCTACCGGCCTTTGTAAGTGACCCCAACGACCCCAGCTTGACTTGGCCGAACTAACAAATAACAGGAGTGGGAACAGCAGGGTGCTCGAGATGTGATTAAGAGCACTACCCAAACCATGCAACTTCTCATCGGCCGTATCCAGCCTCTACTTGTTGGCATCCAGGATGGTTTTCCCACAGACCCTTTCCTTGCCAACCTCGAGAGACCCAAGCTGGAGTGGGTCGTGCGGACGTCGGAGCACGTCCTGGACACTTTCGGCGCCCCGAGACGCTACGAGTGATCGAGGTGCTATGAGTGAACAGTTGGCATAGATTCTGTGAAGAATCCTGGCTGCTGATATCTCTGGCAATTTACCTGCTGAACTCGGCATGGCCGTGTTGCTCACGATTTGGAGCTGTTAGACGAACTGGACCAAGGAAACGCGGCCCGTCTTGTCATGATACAGCACGGTACGTCATGACTGAAACGATGTACATCACGCTGAGAAGCTATTCGTCACATAGCAGCATATCGGCGAAGCGCATTTACGAATGGGAACAAAGGACATCCATGTTCGTTATTAGGTAGTTTTTGATCTTTTCGCCGCGTCATGTCTCGCCGATTCTGCTTTTGCATCGTCCTGCGTGCAAATACATTGGAGGATATGTTTGGGTGCTTTGGCTCTTTTTTCTCACATTCTGGAACTGCGATGCTATGATACCCCGGGGAAAGGGGAGGGAAAGGATGGATGGATGGAATGGAGTGTTGATGGAGAGGGGTGGGAGAACATGATATCTTGTTCTGCCACTCTGGTCTAGTTTTTTGATATTGATGTATGAGTTGGTTGGGAGGGATGATGAATGATAATTGGTGGTATTGGGACGAGTGTTGCGCGTGTCACATTGATGTGAAGTCAACGTTGCCCCCGTGATTGCATATGTGTGTGTCAAGTATCAACGACCCTGATTATGATTCAAGCTTGACTTGTTCAGGTCGTTCAGGTCAAGGACGTCTCAGTAATAGATCTCTTCATCAGGTTTATCTAGTTTGTCCAATAAGATTGCACATTCATTTGAACCAGAGGATGCTTTCCTAATACTCAGGACGGGGACAAGATTGAGAAGACTGCAAGCAAGTTCCAAAAGTAGAATGTGGCGCATGTTGACGCGGAGCCTAACTTCAATATTATGGGTTTTTTTATTTATGTGAATGATGTGAGGGAAGCGTCTTATTTGCTTCAGATAATGCACATTTCAACTCTCTTGCACCTCAGGTGGGAGCAGTCTAGAAACATCCATCCCAAGCTGAGTACAGGACACATGGGAAGATGTAAAACCTTTTCCTTGATATATTCAGTATGTCGCCCGTACCATGACGCCGAATCATCATCTCCATCCTAAAATAGTCCTTCACCATGAGCGTCGGTAAAGAAATCCAGCGCTACCTCATCACCAGCCTACTCAAAGCCGCTGTACTTGGCTGCCACATACTCGATACGATCATCTACGACATCCCCGAACTATTCTTCGACAGAGGCGACGATGATCTTTACCCGCACTGCAGCAAAGGAGACCTCGTCAGGGATGACTCCCAAGAGCAACCAGCAGAGAACTGTCATATCCTCGAGCTGCTCCCTAGCGATTTGATCCTGGAAGTCTGTGATCATCTTCTCCAACAAAGCCAAGTATTCCTCGCACAAACCTGCCGGGCCATGCGAGCTATCCTTGGTCGCACCCCAAGGTCCTACGAGCTACCGCGCGAGGAGAGACTGGGATTCCTGTCGGTACTAGTCAAGGACAGACTCGACTACATGGTCTGCGATGACTGCGTCAAGATCCATAAACTGAACCCCGAGGATGTCCCAACAAGGCAAGGGATCGAGCAGATCAAGCAGCGGCACGTTCAACTCACGCTCAAGTATTCGCGACTGGGCAGCTAAGACCGGCAGCATAGGAAGTATCTCGAAAGGTTACTGGAACCGTTTTTTTATTATTTCGGGGACGCTCTGGCGAGGCGGCGGTTCACTCATGTTACCATGAACCCCAAGGTTGTCCAGGGTCGATACCTGCTCATGACCACATAGTCCTTCATGTACGCGCGCAGAGAAGACCCGGCGCCAGAGGACCTCTCCCTGCTACTAGCTGGGCAGAGCGTGATGCTTCCCGGATACCCGATCTGGTACAGCCTGGAAGACGTCGACCTAGGGAGCGCGGACTTCAAGTCCAGCAGCGTCGAGTACAGCTGGGTGATACGGGCGGTGGCGGAGAGGGCGTGCGAGGCGAAGGGCACTGGCGTGGCGGGCTACGATATCAACAGTCCCACCGACTACATGTTTCGTGTGCTCGACGGATGTGACGGGTTCACCCAGCTGTTCGTGTGGCAGGACCTGGGGACGGAGGAATCGCCGCTGTATTGGGCCGAGGGAAGGAAGGGGAGGGCTGGGCATGGCATTGGAGACGTGCAGAGGCTTTATGAGAGCGATGAGGAGGGGAGGGCTCTGCGGTCTTCTAACCCGGATCGGCCAGCAGATGTATCGGTTGGGGAGCTCATCTCGCACTATAGATACATGTAAGTCCTTGGTGGTAGGGCGTTGATGATGGGGGGGATATTGGGATATAACACTCTTCACTCTGGCGTTGTTGGGGCGTTTATTGCGCTATTATGATACCCTGGGTAGTCTGCTTGGACATCTATCTATCTCAGCTCAATGTCATTATATTTCACTTTAAAGGATGGCGTCACAGGTGTACTGGCCTTTGAATCCACCTCCATGTTATAGACGTCTCTGTTGGGAGGTAAGCATTCTTTCTCCCAGGCCAGTTCGGAGCAACTCTGAAGAACAGACATTGTCTTGCCCTGAGGACTGAGATGGATAGCTCTGATCGGTGTGTGCTGTCAACTTTGTCTCAGCCAAAAGGCATGGGAGCCACGACCAGATAACTTGAAGACTTGACTCCCGGCTTACCCTAACCCAACTTCTACAACCCATGTCAGTTGTAGTTTCATATACTCTTCCGAGTCGGCATTTGAAGACGTCTTTAACTGCGCTACGAGGCTCGCACTCGGTTAAGGTGGATGCAAGCAATGCGAGGTTGAGCGAGCTCAGGAGATCAGCCAATGAGACGATTCTTGAGACATGAAGCATAGAATGGGCTGGATATACATGACCCCCCCTGGTCCCCTTCGGAACCTGCGGATATGAATACAGACCATTTTCTGCCCGCAGCCGTTTCCAATTCTTTTCGTCTAACCAATAGAAACCACGATTTCTTGTTCAGCCTGTCAGAGAGACTTTTGAGTGACATGCATCACACACCCTTACCCTTCCATCTGGGACTCGACTGGGGCAATAACGGTGGGGGGCGTCAAGCCTCGGGCGCAGATTGTCAGCAAGAACAAGCTTTTTTTTTGCTTCCCTCTTCCTTCCCGCCTCGTGCAAGGTCAGCCCTAGGAAAAGGGGAACATTTGGCGTTGTTGCTCCACCCCGGCGGAGGTTGATAGCAATGGCGATGCGGAGTTGTGGGAGGAAAGACATATCCCGTCGGGCAAAGACGTGGGCGGATGCAGACGGAATTGTGGGGGCGGAGACTATTCTTGTACGTACGCGTACTCTGATGTGAGCGTTTTCTTTCATGTGTCAAATGTGAAGGCCGTAAGGGATGTGGGTGAGGATGGCGATAGTTGACGGTGCAAGTCGTGCCATGTCATATCATGCCTCGGCATGATATCCAACTCTGTGGGTTTTTTTTCCATCGATTTTACTCCATAACTGGGAAGAGACCCAATGTTTAAAAACGGCGTTTTGAGAAATGGCGAATGGCGAAGACCGGTGTTTTTAACTCCCGGTCCCCCGCGGGCACC
>JABFFE010001602.1:0-15316 GCA_013623625.1 Fusarium setosum
GGGACCTTGAGATTGACCGTCTTGAGGACGTGGACGACCTCGACGCCCTTGGTATCTTCGGCGGCGGCAGCGGCGGCGGTGGTGGCCATGGCGGCCAGAGTGAACAGAGTCTTGGGCTGCATGTTGATTTTGGGTCTAGAGGACTGGAGTAAACAGAAGCTATGAAGAACAAGGTTACTGAGAAGCTTAATTGAAGGAGGGAAGGCTGAGAGTCTTTTATACGTCAATGTTAGTCAGTAGGGCAGTAAGCGCACCATTTCTGCCTTCCCCCATTCCTTCAGTCGGATCATTTGATCGGTGACAAAAGGGAGATTAATGCGAGCTTGGCCGGATCCTACATCGGGCGTTGCCCAATGGGAGTAACCCAAGAACACTTGGCAAAGTGGCTGGAGGAGTTTCGGCCAGGATTATCGTGTTGGGCTGGCCAGTGTGTTGGGCGATCTGGGGGCGAAGTATCCCCACTGCGGTATGCCTTGTCGAAGCGAAATCAAAGCCATCGCGAAAAATATCTCGGACCCTCAGCCTTGCACTTGTGGAGATGGAATGCGCTGCGCCCATCCTGGCAGAAAGCTGAACTCGGATTGTTGGAAGAAGGAGTCATCCACTCGGCGCTTTCCATCTGGGGGAATGCGTGCTATAATTAGGTGCTGCAATGGTCTGCAAGGAAGGAAGAGGCGTTGTAAGGCACAGGCCGTTGGGCTGACAGCCAATCGCTTAGATAACTCTAATCCATCCTCTATCGGCGATTGCCCGATCGAGCAAGTCATTCGGTGCCAATGCTATACCATCTCGTTTATATTGCTACTGACTCACCGTTTATTGCAGCGTGTTTTATCTGTTGTTGGCCCTTGGAATGAACTGCTGTTTGAATAAAATGACTCATCGGCCGGGGAATCGTTCTGTCAAATCATGTACCAACGTGTGACTCCACCTATCCAAAGAACAAGACCAACACACTCAATCCACGACGTTGCTCATCCATTAACTGGGCACAGATGACGGCTCTTTTTCTCAACCAGACAAAGCCAGTGGTGCTTGGTTGTTTGAGCTGATGCCCGCTTTGGTTTCGTCCATACTCCATCCAACTCCCGAAACAAAAGAAAATATGCTAGACAAAAAGAAATTCGGCTCGTTTCGAGTCAAATGCGTAATCTGGGAATCGAACCCAGGGCTCCCCGACACGTTACCCGAATGGCAACGGAGAATTTTACCACTAAACCAATTACGCGGCTTCATCTTTGATGACTTCGGTGCTTACTACAGCACACTAAGTATTTAGATAGTTCCTACGGTTGGGAGCGCAGAGAACAACTGGATAAGGATAACTATTGGCCGTTTGCTCGGAGTCTTGGTCCCTAGCGTAATAGACGTTCAAGTGACGCATCGACATTCAGTGCACGATGGTCGCCTTTATCCCCTGACAAGACATCTAACAAAGGAGGTGCTCAATTTGGAGATGACAGTAAGAGGTCGTGCGTTCGCCAGCAGAGACGGGAGACCTGCCCGCCTACCACCGAGTATCTGATATCCGAGGACTTCACTGAGATTCACCTAAGAGCTGCAAGTCAAGGTTAAGCATTAGAGTACTCTTAATCCTCTGGGGCGCCTTTGCTATAAAACGGACATTTCAGGTTGATATGCTAGTGTGGCTCGATTGCTGGAGTTACAGGGTATCATGCTGGATTGCTTTCGTCGTCACCGTTGTTCACCATATCGGGAAGCAGCATTCTGGTGTACCACTGGTTGATCACAAGGCAAGGTTAATAAGTTCTCAAAGGGCTCTGAATTATGCAAAAACTTCCCATTCAGATACATAACTAATCCTCTGCAGCTATCTTGCGACGCTTGTTTTGGACAACAACCACTCTCCCACCAAATTCCTTCCCGACATGCAGCGCTTTCTCAGGGTCATCATCCTCATCCAGAAGTATAACATTTTCGGGGTAAAGCTTTCCTAACAGCGCCAGCTTGATGAGAGGGTCTTTTGCCCAGAATAAATGCAGCTCATTCGAGCGGCTGTTCAAGTCTGGAGTCATGAGTCCAGGAGATGCCAAGATGTCCTTGGCACTATGGATGTGAAGTGCGGAAATTTTGGTCTTTGCCGATTTCAGAGAAATAGGCTCTTCCAAGATACTCTGCTCGAGGTTTCTTTTCCCTTTATCATTGTCTGCATAACCGCATCGGTAAGCATATCGGATACCTCTTCCAATTTGGCCAACATCAACGGCGATCGATTCACCATTCCCGAGGGCCAGTTCAATTTTCAGGACTCGTCTTCCAGGATCCTTCCCATTGCGGACACCGATGGAGGATTTTGTGACCTGCGGTTCAAGAGCGAGAAGAGAAGGCGGTGGCCATTGTCCGGGAGGTAGACTCTCCTCTGCTTTTGGAAGTTCGTTTCTCTCCACGTCAAAGTATACCGGATACTCATAGTCAAAGAGGATGTTGACCTGCGAATCATCGATCCGCGCGGGATGGTGCCGAAGAAGATGAAGGGAAGGCGAGGACGATAAGAACGCCGGCATGACCAGACCCTGAGAGTACTGGAACCCGTAGCCTCCAGGGCCGAGAGTCCTTGCGGTAAATGCTTTCGCAACATCGACAATAGCTGAGTGCGAAATTCTTCCCGTCAGACATTGCAGCAGGAAATTCTTTCGTGGTTCCTCGAAACCCCTCAGACCTTGCTTGTTTGATACAGAAATAATGAGCGGGACTTCGTCGAAATTTTCAAACGGAAGTAATGCGTCGCGAAGAAGTATCATGCGATGCAGCCACTCATTATAAAGGTGCATGAGTTGAGAGTTACTCCTTGGTCCCAGCAGGAGACCAGCGACTGCAGGTGTCCACAGATGGCCCTCGCATTGGCTGTAGACCTTGACAGCTTGGTCGTCAGAGTGAGGTGTGGATCTGACGTAGCTGACCAGAGCATCCCCAATGAGCTGAGCCTGGTTGGCAATCTCTCTTCTGGAGGTATCACTCTTTCCATATGACAGCGGCAACGTGGATTCACGCCCAGTGATTGTCAGACTGGCGGCCAGGCCGTCAACGAGGACGTCCTTCGAAGATGGTTCCACGCCATTGTCATCCCCCAGCTCCTGGAGAATAGAGCTGAGTAGCGGTGCCGTGATCTGGACAAGTTCGCGAGCCTTGTATATCCCAGGGCTAGGATGGCACTGCTGACGCTGGAGAGCGGTTTGCTGTAGGTTGTTCATGTTGGCCGAACTCGGCAGTGAGGTTTTGAATCCCAAGGCCAGGCCTTTGAATCCAGGAAGAATGTACAGTTCGTTAGAAACCGATGGCATACTGAAGATGTAAGATAGTATTCGAGTCTTGAACAGAAAAATAAATGACAGCTTCATTGCAGGTGCACACCTTAATTGCTCGACTTCTGTCATCGGAAGACGACGGTTTTATTTGATCCTAATGGAGCAGGTGTCGACCCCAGTAAAATCGAAAGAGAACTCTAGACAACGAGGGGCAATCGGACAGATTCATGAAGAGACTGAATAATCGAACTCCTGGTTTCTGGCCCTCTTTCCTGGGGGTAATTGGGAGGGAGATGCAAGCCAACCTCGCATCACCGAGATGACAGCCCGGAGGAGTAACCCGAGAACGCCTAAAATGACGACATGACCATTTTCATCCGATAATGGCCAAATTCCAACACTAATTCCCTTCTTCGAGGATCTTTATGACCATGATACTCCGAATGACCACCGAGTTCCGTGGTTGCTCGACCCACCTACGACCATTCATGTCCGACGACCACACAACTCCGAAGCGCCATCTTCCAACCAACCACAGAAAAACTGAGCATATGATTTTGGTCTTCGTTAGGACAATAAATGCAATAAGCCACATTGAAAACGTGCTGGTGCTAGACCATCTTCAATCCACCATGATTGAAGAAGACAAACAAGCTGAAAACGACAGACCATGGTAGAACACAGAGATAAATAAAGCATAGTTCCTTTTCTTTCACTGTGATGGGTTCAACCCAGGCATCCTCTCTCGTATCTACCCCCCAGAAAGAGAAGCATCTGCCATATCACACAGTCATGGCTCAGCCATATCTCCCAGCATGGATTCACGACAAAGGCCTCCGATCACTCTATCTCTGGCTTCCTGTTGTCATCCTGAGTAGCTCATACCAAGGATTTGATGGCATGATCATGAATGGACTGCAATTGCTGCCATCATGGCAAGAAGGTGAGTTGCCCAGAACTCACCATATACAGGCACCAGGAGTAGAGCACTGGCTGACGAAACTTAGAATTTGACAACCCCAAAGGACCTGTCCTTGGACTGCTCAACTCCATTCAGACTGTCGGCGCAATGGTCGCCCTTCCAGCCATCACCCCGGTCGTCGACAAGTTCGGCCGGCGCAAGTCCATCTTCTTCGGAGCGGTCTGGACTATCATCGGCGCCATTCTGCAAGCTTCTTCGAAACAGATCCCCCAATTTGTCATTGCTCGTTTCCTCATCGGTTTTGGACTCTCCTTCACGGTCGTCGGTGCTCCTCTCCTCCTAGCCGAGCTCGCCCTGCCGAAGCACCGCGGCGCCATCATTTCATACTACCCGACCTGCTGGTACATTGGCGCAATCATTGCCGCATGGGTGACGTACGGCACCCACAAGATTGACAACTCGTGGTCATGGAGGATTCCTAGTCTTCTTCAAGGTGTGCCGGCTGCGCTGCAGCTGTTGCTGATATGGTTTGTCCCCGAGAGTCCACGGTGGCTGATCTCCAAGGGTCGAGGCAAGGAAGCAAGAGATATTCTTATCAAGCACCACGCCAATGGGGATGAACGAAACTCTCTGGTTGAGCTTGAGTACACTGAGATCAAGGAGAGTATTGAGAGCGACGCTTCTGTCAAGGCGAAGACTGGGTGGCTGGACCTGGTGCGAACTGCGGGCAACCGACGACGGCTCATCATTGTGTTCTTTGCTGGCCTGTTCATTGAGGCAAGTCCATCGATCCGCCTGCCATTCATTTCTCTAATAAGTCGTCGCTTTACAGATCTCTGGCAACGGTCTGGTGCAGTATTACTTGCACTCGGTCCTCCTGAGCATCGGCATCACCAACACGACAACCCAAGTCACAATCAACGGCTGCCTATCGATCTACAACTTTGTGCTCGCCAGCATCGCAGCTCTATTTGTAGAAAGAGTTGGAAGACGAAAGCTCTTTATCGCATCCACCGCCGGAATGTTTGTGGCCTTTATTCTGTGGACGACCTTTGCCGCGCGTAAGTTGGTCTCTGGCCCCAATATTTCAACAGCTGACATTGTAGTCTTCACGACGCACGGCACCTCTGGGTATGCAATTGGTGTTCTAGTTGCCATCTTCCTCAGCAACGGCGCGTATGACATCGGTTGGACTCCGCTCTGGGCTTATCCGGCTGAAATCCTCTCATACGATATCCGGGCACGCGGTGTCACTTTCCAGACCGGAATCATGCATGCCTTCGGCTTCTTTGGCACGTTTGTCAACCCGATTGGTCTACAGAATGTTGGCTGGAGGTACTATATTGCCTACATTGTCTATACGTTCTTGGAGGTAATATTCCGTCTTGCCCTTTCGGTTATTATTGCAGGGCTTTGCTGACGTTCGTGGTAGCTTGTTGTCGTCTGGTACTTTTTCGTCGAGACAAAGGGCTTTACTCTTGAGGAGATTGCCGTCATCTTCGACACGGATGGCTTGTCGTGGAAGCAGCGCCGCAATATGAAGCCAACGCCTCGCTCATCCGACTCCATTGCCGCGTCCGAAAGTGGCGATCTCAGTGCCAAAGATCCCGCTCAATCGACTGAGAAGCGAGTGTCTGATGAGAAGATTTGACGGATGGTTGAAGAGCAGATTGTGTGTGATAGAGAGGGTGCCGTATGCTTACATGCATCAACAGCATGACTATCCTTGTTCCTCGGTCTATTTGACAATAAAGCTACATTAAATATCAATTCATAGTGGCTAAAAGTCTATAAGCAAGGCTGCCCGATAAAAGCACGTGAGATAGGTGCCTAATTTGATGTGGGGATACCTTTTGCTTCATCTTCCCATTACACTATTACTTGTAAAAGCAACTTATAGCACGGCTATCCATTCTTTCGCTCATTACCCCTTTCTCGCATCTCATCTTCGTATGGATGGATCCCTTGCCTAATATGCAGCTCGGAGAATTGGATCATGTGGTGCAATACTTCACACAGCGGCGCAGGATGGGTGCCACGTCTAGGACCCAAAGCCTCAGCATCAGCCGGCCTCACACATGTCGGCATTGCTCGGCCATAATCATTGACGGTGATGCCTGCGGACAAGCGTGGGCCCAAGCATCAGACCAAACTAACCCTCAACAGCCATCCATGCGTGGTGCCTTGGAATCATCCGGCTTTGACCCAACAGCTATCCGGCTACACGACACCATCAGCAACGTTATCGATGGGGCTCTAGACGGTTGTTTGTTCTTTGAGTATCTAGCTGATACACTCATCCGGGAGGATCATGTTGACGAGCTTTTCATCGGATCAACTAGCAGCGATGTCGTCTTTTGCCTCGAGCCAAAGGTCGATAGAGGCGGCTGCGCTTTTACAGCCATGCCTTATCTTGTGAATGAGGAGGGACAGGTTCGTAAGTCGGGGGCTCATTATACCAACACCTTGGGTGTATGGACGAATCAGAGTAAGCATGATCGCATTACCTATGCGGCTTCCACCACATAAATGACTGGGGAATTCAGCAAATGCAGCCTCTGCATACCTCGATACGAGACCCATTGAGGCAGAAAAATCGTCGACCATATCGATGAAGTTTGCCGAGGCTAGTTTTCGACGTTGCTTGTCTGAACATGGTTTCTGTCGCGAGCCCAAGATCTCCAACGGCGGCCAAGAGCTGCTGTCTGATGAAACCATCCAAGATTCAGACTTGCCTGCACGACTGCTACGTATTCAGCAAAGCCCAAGCGGGCTCCTTTCACAGTTGATCGAAACTAAAGACATAACCGACCACTCTCGTCACGAGATTTGCTCGGAGGGCTATTCATCGTTATCCTACTGCTGGGGGGCGGATCAACCCTTGAAACTCACAGCCAACACAAACCATCAGCTAAAGGCCGGTGTCATGACGGACAAGTTTCCAAGAACGATTCAAGATGCAATCCAAGTTTCCATGCGTATGGGGCTGAAATATATATGGATTGATGCGCTGTGCATTCTACAAGACAGCCAAGAGGACAAGGAAGTCGAGATTGCGCGGATGCCACTTTACTACGGAAGAAATACCCTTACCATATCCGCCGCCTGTTCACAGAAATGCACTGAAGGCTTTCTGGACCATGTATCTGCCATTGACTTCCGTGCTGGTCCTTTCCAGCTTGCTTTCCGCACGAAAGCCGGATCTGGATGGATCCAAGTCTTCTCATTGGCAAATGAAGGCCCAGAACCCATCGACAGTCGAGGCTGGACATTTCAGGAATCTGCACTATCTCGCCGAGTCTTGGTCTTTGCGACCGATCAGGTTCGATGGCATTGCATGTCTGGGGAGGCAAGATGTGGAGGGCGTGGCGCGGCATTTCACGAGCTCTTGGACACATCCAGCACAAACTACTCACTGTCGTCACTTCATGAAGGAGACCTAACTCTGGGCAAATGGAACAGCATTGTGAGACGCTATACAGGCCGCAAGTTGACCATGGAGTCTGATAAACTGCTGGCCATCTCGGCGTTGGCGGATCGAATGCACGACGCAAGACGGGGGTCACTGAAGGACCTGACATACGTCGCTGGTCTCTTTGTTGTTCCGCACTTGATATGGAGCTGGATCAACCAGCTACTCTGGCTGTCAAGGCCAGACAAAGCTTACCGCCCAAGTACCTATCGTGCGCCCTCTTGGTCTTGGGCATGCTTGGACATGGAGGATGGGGTCCATGACTTGCACCTTCTGTTTCCTCTACCCAGAGTAGTAAGGATGGTTGAGATGGAGTTTCAAGTTAAAAGCTACTCGGTCGATTTGTCACTACCCTCCGCCAAATTTGGCAGCGTCACGGGAGCATCCTTGACTGTTCAAGGCCGCTGGCAGCGCTTGAATGCTTGCCGGGATTTCAAGGTATCGTTTCCCGATACATTGAGGCCTGTTGCACGCATCGCCATCCGTCGCCCATCGCAGAGCGAATTGTTTCTGCTACCTGATACCATCAAAGACCGCACACAAATGGAAAGCTATTTATCTGGGAGTTGTCAAACGATAGCTCTCCTGGAGCTTATCCCGCCCTTGTTGCTACCACAAGAAAGCCGGCCGGGGATTGGGCTTGTTCTGAAAGAAACGCGGGCTTCGACGTTTGAGAGGATTGGGGTTTTCGTCGTGTTTTACACGTGTGATGACGATGGGCAGCAGTTTCTTGAGTCGTTCTTTAACGAAACTATCGAAGAGGCAAAGATTGTATAGACATATAGAGTGCTGAGTCACGTGTCGCTTGTGTTTCATCTCATTACTATTATAACTCTGCCACCTTCAGGTCAGTGTTTCATCTCATAATACCAACTCCATCTCCAAATCCCCCCACTGAGAGTCCGAGCAGGATGCCGAGTGCATGTACCTCCAAGTATCATGACGTTCGGGACACATGCAAGGCAAAGCTAGTGCTTACATCACATCGAAGCCAGCAACAAGCTGATGAGAAACATTAGCGCAATCAGACCACTATAAGAAGCAGCAGGCTGACCCAAGACATCCATCCTTTCGAAACTTGCCTCAACCTCAAAGAAGCCTGACAATCAAGGCATTCTGCTTTCGTTTTGTTCAGTCCACTCTCCCCGCCTTCACCATGGATTCCAAGCAGCAAAGCATCTCGCAGTCTCAAAGCAAGAGTCTGCCATTCCCCGAATACTTCTCAGCACTCGCGGCAAACTACGCCCAGCAAACCGGCAACGCTACATACCGCATGTTTGCGCAGTCATGGGATGATATCCAGGCAATCAGACCCATCACCAAGGACTCTGTGGTCCACGACAACGCCGCCGGTCCAGGAACCGCGACCTCGGTTATCGTCCAGAAGCTTCCCGTCGAGGAGCTGCCCGCCATCCTGGTCACTGACAATGTCCCGCCCATGGTGCAAGGTGCCAAGGACTCGTTTGTCTCTTGGCCCAGGATCGAGACGCGAGAGCTCGATTCGCTCAACTTGGAGGGAATCCCCGACAACCATTTCACACACAGCATCCTCAACTTCAGCGTCTTCACCTTCTCCGAGCCCCTCAAAGGCCTGCAGGAGATCTATCGCACTTTGAAGCCAAGCGGTCTGGCCGCTCTCTTGACCTGGAAACGCTTCGGCGCCGGCAACACCATCCACGCCGCTCAGACTCTCGTTCGACCAGACCTTCCGCTGATGAAAATACCCCATCCCGAGTTCTTTGAAGAAGGCGTTTTGGAGAAGCTATCAGTTGAAGCTGGGTTCGACACCGCAAAAATCCAGGTTTCTCAGCAAAGCATCGTCGTGAGTGGTGCCGAATTGGAAGAGGGTTTGAAGAAGTTTATGCTTGGCGATTTCACCCGCCCGGCTCGCGCAGGATGGAGCGAGGAAGAAGAAAAGAGATGGCCTGAAGCCGTTGGCCAAGCGATTCAAAACGAGATTGATGCTTACGGCGGGATCATGTTTGAGTCCTGGGTTATCCTTGCCAGGAAGTGAAATGCAACTTGATAGACAACACCAAATGGACCAGAAATTAGTTGCACATCCGAGTCAATGGTGTTTACTTTTAGGGGAAACGCCTTGCTTGAGCTGGTCAGAATGCAGCCTGGCAACCGTCTAGCTCAGCCATCTATTCGGTCTTTGGCCGAGCCCAAGGTCAAGTTTCCCCTTAGCCGCTGTTGGTAAGACCCGAATCTTGTTTAACTCGAGCTTTCCCAGTGCAGTTACACTTGTCAGACTTAACCGTGTCGTTTGCGAGATCAGAAGAGATAATTGGATAAAAATCACAGTCACTCCGTTCACTCCCATTCCACTTCGTTTGTTCTGGTTAACTACCTACATTTAAGCGGCATGCGACAGGCTACATGCGTGCTTTCACTCTTTGAAGCGGCCGTGAGAGCAAGCGGTATCGTCTCAGAGCGACCGTGGTTGGTCGATAGGGGAGAGCATAACTCCTTACCAAGGTCTAGAAGAACGGATCAGATCAAACCACATCCTTGAATACACCTCCATATCGACTATGATTTGGGATCATGACGCGGAGATAGGGTGTATCTTCTTTCACCTGCTTCAACACGCAAACTAGTGTAATTTCTTTGTCCAGTTATTATTATATCATCTCAGCTATTCACCTCCCATAAAAATCATTCACTAGGCCTAGACAGAATGACCCCTTCCAAGGGCACTGCCCAGTTCATCACACTTCTACTTCCCTCCATGAACTCAGCAAGGAGCATCTTCCCACCAACCTCTTGTGCCCCCCATCCCTCTTCGCGTGCCCTGAAGCCTTGGCTTAAGACATGGATGAGTCTTTCTCCACACGGCTGCTCACAGCAAGCCCAGATCCTTTTCTATCTGACGAGTCTCACACTTTATCTCTCCCGAACTCGACTGCAAGCACTCCCAAATCTCGACCATCAACACCAACCGGAGACTTTGACGATCCGGACTCCAGAGGGTCAACCAACTCTGACGGACAAAGAGTACTCCTCGAGCACGGCCATGATCGATACCAAATCTTCTTGTACGGCGTTTACCTCCTTGACCCTTACACGGCTTCCCTAAGGATTCCTTCTACCGTGCCTCGCCTCCTACAACAGTTCAAAGAGAACTCTCCTATATCTGCACCCTCGAGACAGAGTATCCAGGAAAATTTGGGCCTCCATATGCTTTGGGAGGTTTCCTCGAGAGCAGAAGTTGTCTCCTACTTCCAGGGCCTGGGCGTGCCTCTTTTTCCTGGACCAGACGGCCTCTTGCACCGCGACGGCGACATGCATATGCACAGCCATTTGATCCGAGCAAACGAAGCTTGCGAGCCAGTCCAACCCCCCAGACCCGCTATTATCTACGGCTATCCGGAGAAGGCGTTTGATCAGGTCGATTTCCCCGGCGTGCCGGACTGGGTCATCGACGAAGGCAAGGCCACCAAGTCAGACCTGTTCTACCCGTTCTTGACAGTCGAGATGGAAGGGCACGGTACTGAATCAACCCGATCCATGCACAAGGCAACAAACGAATGCATGATTGCCTCTTCCATCTGCGTCCGGATGGTCGACAAGCTCAACCAGCGTCTTGCCGTGCGCCAAACGGATGGGCAAGCTTCCCAGGTCAACAGTGCGGCGTTTAGCATCGTCATGAATGGCGCAGTTGCCCGTGTCTACGTCACATTCGCGTGGGATGAAAAAATGGATCACATGTGCAAGGTTGACAGCTTTCTCCTCGAAGATCCCAAGCACCACAGGAGATTTCACAGACTGGTCCGAAGCATTCTTGACTGGGGCAGAAATGAACGGCTGTCTGAGATTCTGGGTGCAATTAGCGTTATCCGGATGAATGGTCCTCGGTGGTATGCACGATACGAATGACGGGTTGGTCTGGGTCTTGGAGAGCTATGGGGACACAGCGATACATGTACTTGCGCCTTTGAAACTAAGGGAGGCCAGGAGCACTTTGGGAATTTTAGAATTGAGAGCCAATCAAGGACGCCCCAGGGCATGTATTTCCGGTAGCTGCTATCCGTATTCAAACAACGTGTATTACGCACGGCAACATCGTTGCCGGGCGGTTGACTTGACCTGCTGTGCCTCTTCGTGACAACAAACACTATAGAAATACCCCAATCCAATCCACGCCGGCATGCATTCTTTGTGATACGCACGCGATAGTCTTTCTCCCTGTCCGTATCCAATGAATACCCAGTCAGAGCAAACAAAACTGCACGCATCCACAGCTCATCTCTCACTTTGCAGCCAAAACTTCCTCCCCGACAAACCCCGCTCTCTCCTCCGAAGCCTCTCTCGTCTGGTTAACCAGTCCTTGCCTGAATCTTGCATCTTTCTATCTGAATTGCCAGCTCCGTCAAGGGCAGCTTCCTTTTTACAACTTACACTTTTCATCAAACCCTTCGGCAGAACCAGTCAATCCAGCCTCAAGCACAAGTTCAGCGAGTGTGTCAAGGCCTCAGAATCAGACAACTCACACGGCCGGCTCTTCATGAAAACTTGGCCCAGTCCCTCGAAAGCCTACCCTCGCAAGACATTCTGAACATGGCGTCTCAGGCGGAAATCCGAGAGCATCACCGAGACCGCGATATACTTGACATGAACGGGATCCTCTACCTGTCTCCCGAAGAAGCCGCCCTCAAGGTCCCCGATAATGTCAGGGACACGTACCTGGAAATCATCAACGAAGGGCCCGAGCCGATCTGCCAGCCCGTTGATCCAGAGCAAGTTGAAGAGGATTCGTTTCTGCACCAACTCGAAGAGTCTGCCACACCCAGTCTGATCAAAGAATATTGGAAGACGCTCTTCAAGACGAGTTACGATCGCTACGATCTGGAACGTTCCGACAACCTGGAAATCTGCGGCAGTCTGACGTCTCATGTCAAAGAACGCGACAACCTCGACGCCCCGGCGCCGACAATGCTGTATGGGTACAGCTTTGATCATTTCGCAAGAACACCTCTCGGGGACCACAACATACCAAACCTGGACGAGGGGAAGGCCAACATGGCCGGACTGCTCTATCCGTTCCTGGCCGTCGACATCCAGGGCGATGGCTCCACGACCCGAGGCTCGCTCTGGGCGGCAACTAACACATGCCTTGCAAGCTCTGCAGCCTGCGTGCGAGTGATGGAGGTGCTGCAAGAGCAAGTCGGGATGTTCCAGACTATCAAGACAAATCTTGATAGTCCCGTGTTTAGTGTCTCCATGAACGGGACCGAGGCACGACTTTATGTCACCTATGCAATGGGAAGGGGACGGTATGGCATGTACAAGGTCGAGAGCTTTCTCCTGCAGAATCCATCCGACCACCTCGAGTTCCGGCTAGTCATGTACAGAATTTTGGTATGGGGTCAAACACGATTTGAGCAGATCGTCAAGGCTCTCATGGCTGCCCAGGGCATAGACAGCTAGGCCAATGTCCAATGTGTTTCAGTGCCGTTGCTGTTGGAGCCATCATCAATGTGGGGTGATGAGGAAGCCCTAGTAGCCTTCCTGATACTTGCTTAGAGTTATCAGGCCAAGTGTGGACGGCGTTGTTATAATCGTTCAGCATTAGACGAAAGGGGTCAGCCAGCAACGGAAACAAGTCGAGAGGATACGGGCCACACGCATGTATTTCAAGGATCTCTCAAGGCCAGCCAGTGCATTATTTACATTTTCAGAAGGCATGTACGCTCTACTCTAATCCAAGCGACCTTGTAAGATCTCGGTTAGTCCTACCAGCTGCTGCCAGGTCTGGTTGCCATTTTTTTAGTGGTGTGCATGCACACATAAAATTAGGCAACACCGGGACGTCATAAAAAAGACTCGTATCACCCAGATTCGAGAGGTTCACACTCCCTCCAACTTCAAGACAAAAAACACCATGGAAACCACCCAACGCACCCCACTCCTGGACCTCTCGCCAGAAATCATCTTTCAGATCTTCAACCATGTCCATCCATCGTCGCATCTCAACCTGGCCCTCGCGTGCTCCGCCCTCTACCGCCATGCCCAACCTGTCCTCGACCGCCACCGTGCTGCTCACTCCAAGCCCGTCACATCGGACATCCGACCAGACAACGTGCTCAAGTTGCTGAGAAGCGCACAAAACAGTGAAATCGAGGCCTGGCATGTGCGAGAGCTGGAGATCTGGGGCACCCGGGAATCCTGGAGCGACTGGCGGCCCTGGGACTGGGGTGAACCAGGCGTGACCGAGCTGGCTGACACAGAGCCTGTCAGGTCGGGCCTGGAGATGCAGGAGATGATGCAGCAGTACTTTGAAATGGCCGAGAAATGGTGGGAGCTCCCCGTAGACGACTATGATGCTGCGAGAACCGACCTCGAATCTGGCGGCGACGGGTTCATCAAGATGCTTCTCATTGCCTCTTGTCCCCGGCTGCACAGCATCAGATTCGCCAAACGAGGCTACGATCCACACACAAGCCTTCAGTGGATGACAAAAGCTATATCCTGGAGCATGGCCAGCGGGAAATGGCCCCCTGGCTTCATATCCCTCCGCAACCTTGCAGTCGGCGTCAGGACAGGGGCGCAAAGGGATCTTGAAGAGGCCGAACCACAGGCTGTAAATGCATACGGCCTCTTCAACCTACCCAACATCGATAGCCTATACGTTAGAAACCTCGCTCAAGACCGCACCCAGTACTCTCTTGAAGAAGATGCCGTAGCCAAGTATGAGCTCACGCCCCGTTCCTCCTCCCTCCGGCATCTCTACCTCGACAGTCCTCCTCTTATGCCCAGGCCCGACGAGCTATTATTTCTCAGTGTTCCAAAGGGCCTATCATCATTAACCATCCGAGGAATAGAGTACTACGACAGCCAAGAGACGAATGCCTTTGTCCGCGCCATGAGGCGAGAACATCCACAGACGTTTGAAAAGTTAACCTTTTATAACCCGGAGGGATTTCGCGACGAGGACCGCAATGTGTATCTCCCGGATGACCTTTACGGCTGCAAGGCGATCAAGCAGATATCCATAGCGCTGACCGACGTGCAGCTAGAAGCGTACTCGGTCTCCGGCTTCACCCTGAGCCGAAGCGCTTTTGTCTCCTGGATCGGAGAAGCAGAACGGTTCCCGAGGAACATCGAGGTGCTCATGCTTTGGGGATCGCCGAGTTATCTCTCGGAGGTGGATAACGAGGAGGACCCTCTGGACATTTTCGACGAGGGAATCGCCAAGATGATCCAAAGCAGCATGTACAAGAACCTAAAGGTCATTTATCTCGACAGTGTCGAAGAGTCAGGAGGCGTCCCGCACCAGAAACTTTGCTTCCAGAAGGCTATTGCCGCAGGGCGTCAAGCAGGTGTACATGTCTACACCCTGACAAACAGGGACGACGGCGGACACTGGAGGGACTTCCCCGCTACGCCGGACCAGTATGACATGAGGACGGGCTTATTTGGTGACAGGCCAGCTTCTTGGAAGCTGGGTCGCACCACCGGCGAATGGGAAGATCCAGGTTGTGAAGGATGCGGGACATGCGGAGAGTGTTTGAGAGTCTATCCGGAGGAAATTTGGAAAAGTCTTGCTGCCTCATGAACGAGAACTAACAACCTAGCGATCAAAAAGAAAGAAAAAAAGAGCAGCTCAGTTCGCGACCACAGATTAAGTTGAGTTTATGAAAAGATCATCAT
>JABFFE010001604.1:0-14677 GCA_013623625.1 Fusarium setosum
GGGTCTAGATCCCTGAGTGCGTAATGTATGTGTGTACACTTCACCTGGCAGGCAAGGCCAAGTCACACAGAGATCGAAGACGGCGCTTATTCCTTTCACGTATGTCTGTGTGTGCTAAGGTAGCATGTAGTATGTACATGCTCTGATGCCCCCGCACTCAGATCATGGTTTGATGCAGATCCGATACAGATGCGACGGTCAAGGCCAAGCTGCGATGCCACCCAGGGGAGAGAGAGCGGCTACAACCCTCCCCTCTTCATGGGTAGATCATTGCAACCTTGGATCCCGGACGATATTATTCTCTTTTGATATCTGGTGGGTACCAGCCATGATTGGGTCTCGACTCTTCTTCCCCAGACGACAGAACAAGTCCCGAGGGCGCCAGGCTAGGCTCCGGGAGGTGTCCACCGGCCAATGTTGGATGACGCGCTGCAAGGCGCTGTGCGGCTGTATGTCGCACAAATACAGACCCTTGCCACAGTCAGGCAAGGTTCCAGAATTTCTACAAGGGACAAAGAGGGCGATTCGCTTCATGCGCGACATCTCTACTGGAGCGGGGACTGAGATGAGAGACATTGGATCTTCAACCCGTCAAGTTCCGTCATGTTTGCTTTCTTGTCACAACGGTCGTCGGCGGCCGCCTGGGAATTCAGCTCTGCAGGGCCAGAATTATCCATTCCCGCAAAGACGTCATGTCGGTTGCAAATTGCCGCATGCAGCTTGCTTTGAAGCTGGATCCCAGCTTCATTCTTTTTTCAGCCTCCAGCCCAGCCCCCTCTTTCAAAGCGGGTCGGGATGGATATCAGGTGCTGTTTATTTAATTATTAATATATCTGACGAATTGACAGGCCAATTGCTCAGGGCGCATGTTGCCGGAGGAAGTCTTCAACAGGTGGCGGATGGCACGGGACCTCTCACGGGACCTTGACAGTTCATCAAAGCTTTCCCTTTTTTGCGCCCGCAGCCGCTAGACATTAACCAGGCCAGCCCTGTTTGTGTCTGTGCTTTTTCTTTTCCTGTCTCGCCCGCTTCGGAGCCGGAGGCTGGAATGTTTGCAGCCCCCCCCATCTGAATGGAGTCGTCTATTTCTGAGCTGGAGACTACGCGCTGCACATACCGGCTACAACGGAGATGAACGGGAAATACCTCTGCCCAATACTTTGCCCTCCCGCTTCCCGCCGGGTTCCTACATTAGCCATCTCCACGTGGCGGAGATGACCGTATGCAATTGTCGTCCGAAGCAGATGTGAATCCCATATTGGCAACTTGTTTATTTTCGTCTCCGGTGTCAAGTTTCTCGCACACCGAGGTTTCATGACGGGGCCCTTGGAGTAAGTACCTTAGTAGAGGTAGCTTGGGTAGGTTCTTTGTTTACTTCCTATTCTCATCATAGTAAGCTGCTCGTATATGCCGATGCTTGCGCGGCCCCCACATTATTAGCTGGCAAGTGGTTTTTTTTCTGTCTTTATAAACCTTGTCCGCATTAGTGGGGCAATACCACACCTGAACGGCTCGTCTTTCACAGTTGATAGGCTTTGGACGTGAATTTGTTTCGAGATGTATGCTTCTAGTGAGAGCATCTCGACGAAGCTTCAAGAAACTCCAGCAGATATACAAGTTTTCTTGTTCAAAACGTGTTGGGAGTCATGTTAATAATTAAAGTTCTTAAATAAACTACCATGTTCAATTCTCACCATGAGATCAAGGAGTGATGATTGATCTCTCGGGGTAGCAGTTTGGTGACGAAGTTGAAGTACCTTCTACCCTATACATACCGACACCAAAACTTAGGTCATGAATAGGCATTTCGTTGGTAGTTTTATTGCATTGGAATGTTTAGTTGCTTTTGCCTCTGCACATCCATATTAAGTGGCTAGGTTCTAGTCAGCTTAGGGACTTGCGTGTCCTGATGGCTCGACCTCGGTGTATGTCAAAGGGAGAACTTGAACATTGACGTTTCAAGACAACGGCTGTACCCAATGCCAGAAGGATGCTTATAATTTCATTTTACGCGCAAAGAAAAGGCCAATCTGATGCTTGCATTAAGCAGAGGCCTTGGCATAAGCTACTGTAGAGCTTGTGAGTTAGGCTTTCTGTGAAGGCTGCAAGCTATCCTGAGGGTACCACAGGAACTTTTACAACCTAACCTAATTATTTACCTTGGTGAACAGACCTGGGGACCAGTAGATACTGGGAAGAAAAAAAAGGTCTGAGAGATAATGGCATTCGTTGAGCTTCTGGTGCCTCTTGATAGACCGTGTGTTTTGGTGGTGGGTTTAGTGGCCGGATGTAGGAAGTGTCATTGGGAGCGCGGCCAGAATGCAGGACTCTATCTGAAACCGAGTTTATTAGCAAATCAGATCTATTGCTGGCTCACCCATACGTTCCACTTCGAAGCACAACTCGTGTTCCTAGTTCCAGTCCCACGGTGACATCGAGGCTTTGAAGTAAGTATCCCCCTACCTGATCAATAATGAACCAATGAAAAGCTTGAGATGCGCCAGCCATTATCATATACATGTAGTTGTGGCATGGCGATACATGGACGTCCCTGGCGTTTGGACGCACTCTTGGCCCAACTGAGTCACGTATTATGAACCCAATGCATGAAATTACCCTCACCACTACCGCATTCTTTGTGTTTTCACACTTGAACATATTAAATAAGCGTCTTATGGGGCTTTTCTTCAGAATTCTCATTAGACTTCCCATAGGACGCACATACTTTGCTTTGCTGCCAGTACGAATCCACCTTGACATTCTGCTCTACCCCTATTCCACCTCATGTATTAGATTATCTACCTTGGTATGTGGGAACTTGGTACCTTGTATTCACGACCTCTGTCCAATACAAGTCTGCTGGCCCGTTCTAAAACTAGCAACTTGGCCTACCCCTGTTATTCATCTACCCTCAGAAGCTGTGTTGCTATTGAGGCTCACAAAAAAAAATTAGAAAAAGTCACCATCTATTTCCAGTGATCACTTGTATTCAAGCTTTTCAAGAACAATGGCCGAACCTGCCTCTGCACAGTTTATTTTCTCCGAGAGTCGGATAGAGTTGTTAGATGCAGCAGCTGACTGGACTTGAGCTCACATGTGTATTTCGCACGGGTTTTGTGTGTGCAGAAACTTTGTTCCTGGATGACTCTTAGCACCTATACATAAGGCCCCCTTTTCCCTTGTTTCTTGTTGTCAATCATCAAAGGGAAAAACGACTCCGACTGCAGACCCATACCACCGTTATTCTGCCCATCATGAGCGCGACCTGGAACAAGTACCCTTCAGAGGTACGCCATATGATCTTCAATGAACTAGCTGCTGGATATCCAAACGGTTATGTGGCAAAAGCCCGTTCTGAATACACCAGACTGGCTCCATACGCGGCAGTGTCTCGAGAATGGCAAGAGTTTTGCGAGAGCATCACTTTTCGCCACCTTGTCATGGATCCTTCACATTTACCCGTGTTCAGGAAAATTGTCTCTGGTGAGAATAAATGGAGGCTCGGCCATATTCGTTACCTCTGGCTTCGAATCAAGCTCGATCCATACGACTGTTCGGTCTGCCGGAAGCGGGAGAATAAGGCCACAACTTCCAAGTACGTGCCCCCCCCCCCCCCAAACTCATTATACTTTTTCTGGAAATTTCTAATAATGTCCAAGGAACAATGCCGATTTTTCACACGCCATTCATGATCTGCTGACTATCCTGGAGATTGCGAACGGCAGCGTACGTCGGCATGGCTTGACGCTGGAGCTCAGCGCACACTCTCCAAGCGACTACGAGCACGTTTACCGGGACTTTCGACTACAAGACGACTACCCATTCGTGCTCGAAGCCGACCTGCAGGATGAGCAGTGGTATCTCGACTACCATCACAAAAGAACCGACTTGACGATGGATACTCACGACAGATACCATGGGCTGCGCGGGTTGTGGAAGCGACGTCGAACAATGACGCTTGGCGACATGAATAGGGTGCGAGGGACACTACCCCTCTCGTTCAAGCTTGGGCGCTCGAAAAAGGTGCTTCCGCGAGTTGAGATTGTCGAGGAGTTGGTGATCCGCCGGCAGTTCTACCGGAACATTTCGGTCAAGGCCCTCGCCCAGATGCTCCGGGAGAGCTTTCGAAGTCTCAGGATGTTCCGGTACGAGCGGATGAGGGACGTTGGCAAGCCTCTCCAGGTATCAGCTCAAGAAGGTGAGGTTTTATTCTTTGTCGTTGTCCGTGTGTGACAGACACTAACGTTCGGGCGTATAGATATCCGAAATCTTCTCCTGCCGCATCTTCCCCCCTCTCTTGAAAGACTATATATCTTTCAGGATACACATCCTGGTCTCTGCAAGGAGGGCTTTCCGCCCGAAGACCCTTCAGTGGGAATTACACTTGCGAAAACGACCAGTCGGCAGCTAACGGAGCTATCCTCAAACGCGTGGATTAACGGCAATGAATTCCTGCATGATTTCTTCCTCCATATCGTACGTGGGGTCGAAATACCGGCGGAATATCATTGGCCTCGCCTTGAATACTTGGCGCTGAACGTCGCGAGGATGTACTGCCCCGGAGTCGAGACAGCTACCAGCCGCGGACTGCTATGCGCAGCCAGTCTTGCGGCATCACGCATGCCCAAGCTCAAGGTCATGGAGCTCTGGAGCGCCGATGTATTATCAGCGACCATATTCCGGTACTCGAACAGGAACGGCGACAACCCGACAGTTACCTGGCAGCGCACCTGGGAGATGTCACCGGCGACCGACATTGCCTTTGACCCAAAGGTTATCCGGCATTGGGAAGAGACTGCACGGTTTCACGGGGATCGGGATCTGGTTGTCAAGATTGACCCGATCCCTCTGAGTGACAAGGATTTGTTGAGAAGCAACGGTCGATACGCGCTGGATTACTTGGAGCTGAAGAGATTGGTGCTTGACCCACGGTCGCATTACCAAAGGCTGTTTGAGATGAGACACGGCTCAAGTTTTTAGAGTGTGTGTTGGCTTGGTTAGGAACAGAGAACTAGATAATATTCTGTTTACCTATCAAGGGGCAGGCTTCAATGTTGACCCTGTTTGGTGGCCCGAAAGCCTTCAATTTTGAGTCGACCCCGATGTGACAGTATAGATGCTTCCGTCGTAGAGAAACTTTCAATGATCTGACAACTAAATATTAAAAGAATACAATTTTCAGGCCCAATTGTTTAGATATAAATCTACCTATATCACAATGGGTTGTTTCTATCATATAGTCGTCGTGCTCAAGTATTCAGCCTGAGAGCACCTTGATGAAAAGTAAAAATGGTTCCACCTCAGGAGACGATTGAGGTGTATGAATTTTAACACACACCTTGGTGGAACGTAGAGTTCAATGCTGCCGCGTAGACGGGAATATCGATACCTTTCATCCGAGAACCCCGTTCCCCAAGTACCCTGTGAGGCATCCGGACTTGTCTCGTGTTGATGAATGCCGATTGAGGACTTGGAAGCAAAAGGGAAAACTTAGTCTAATAGGTCAGGGAATTCACTTTGCGCCAAGAGTTGGCTTCTATGTCTTCGAAGTTGGTAATGCATATATGCGAACTATGAATCTATTCCGTAGCCTTATCTAGACTCTGTTTTTTTTTTATGCCTCTTATCTTTAAAATCCTGCTTAACTTTTATCCAAGTCTTGTCGTCTCTTCACTCGTTTGCTTGGGCTGACTTGGAGTCCAGTGCGGACCAGTGGCATTCCCAGGCTTTTTGAGATCAAAATCAAACCGATCCGGCAGTTTCAAACCCTGCTTCTGATAACCCTGGCTGACAATAGCACTAACCCCATCCTTGAACAGCCAAACATCGTCAGTCAAGTACTGCCACTCCTCAACCTTGGTCCGCATGTGAAACAGCTGAGCATCGTACTCTGGCTCTCCAGCAAGATTGTGTATCTCTTCAGGGTCCTGCTCCAAGTCAAAAAGCTCCTCGGGCCCACGATAAACATAATTTGCCAGTCGACGCCTCCCCAGCATCACCTCCGGCGTATCCGACTCGTTGTCCGGCAGGGGTTGTATACTGTTGCGCATGCCCTCCCAGCTCAGGCTGCCGTAGAGGTCGGTGCCAAAGGGAAAATTGAGCTGCCAGGCAATGTTGCGGTGGTACTTGAACTTGTGGGTGCGCATGAAGCGCGTCGGCCAGTAGTTTTGGATCTCGTGGAATGTGTGCGAGCCAAAGACGTGCTGTTTCCATTCGTTCTCCGGGAGGGCTTTGGAAGCATTTAGAATGGGAAGAAACGAATTGCCTAGTCGTGCTGGGGATTTGCCCGTGTTGGGCGTCTTGACATCGGCATCCCTGTACCCTGCCCAATGGATGCAGGTAGGCAGAATGTCTAGGAACGAAACCATGTTTGGGTTCACCGATCCAGCAGCGGAGGAATCTGCTGAGTTGCGGACAATGAGAGGTAGCCGCACTCCCGCGTCGTAGAGAGTAGTCTTGGAGTTGACAAAGGGAGCACCATTGTCGCTGACAAAGATGACGAGCGTGTTCTTGTGCAGACCTCGCCTCTCAAGCTCATCCAAGACGAGGCCAACGCCCTTGTCCATTCGGCTGATGGACTTGTAGTACTCGACCAGTTCAGTCCTCAGCTCAGGAACATCGCTCAGAAACTCGGGGATTTCAACATGTTTCTCTTGGTAATCGGGGACCTGGATGTCCCGGACGTCGGCCTCGTCATTTCCAAAGCCTCCTCTGGTGGCATCTCGGTGAGGATCTCGGAACCCGATCGTCAGGTGAAACGGCCGGGACGACTCAAGTGCCTTGTCGAAGAACTGCCCTGCTTCGGCAGCGTTCTTCCTGACGTCGCGACTCTCGCCTGGCGAGTACCATTCCCAGGGATACACCGACCGAGGGCCGACGTGGACCTTTCCAATGATGCCAGTTTGGTATCCCAAGGAATTAAAGATCTGGGGCACAGTCTCAATATGGTCGTGGGTCTGAAAGTGGTTCCAGCCATGGTTCAGACCATATTGGCCGTTCTGGTGTGTGTGCAGTCCGGTGTAGATGGTTGACCGGCTCCCACTGCAAGACGCCGTGCTCGCAAAAGCGTTGGTGAACCTGGTGCCCTGAGAAGCAAGCCTGTCGATGTTTGGAGTCTGGATAGCGTCGAGCCCGTAACATCCCAGCATGAGGCCCAGGTCGTCGGCTATGAATTGGACCATGTTTTGGCCTTGGGTCGCCATGGTAGGTTCTGTATGTGGTGTGGAACTAAGCACAGTTGCTTTCCCTCATTCAAGCTTCTGAGATTTTAGTTTTATGTTAATGCAATCCCGCCCGACATGTCCGGTAACCGTCAAGCCCCAAGCTTATGAACAGTGACATGGCTAGTTGACAGGATGGCCCCATGTTGCAGTCTCGGATCGAGCACGCGATCAGCCTGTGGATCTTGTTAATAAGAGTTTTCTCTCTTTTCCCGGATGTCGCCCTTGAATGGGTGGCCCTCAGTGTTGTCGTTCGGATCTCGCCCTCTATCCCTGGTCCGGATCTCGCCAATAATCTCGGCTTCGGATCTCGCCCTCGGAACTCGTCTGTCCTTCTGGCCGCCATTTGGGTTCACGATTACGTCTCTATTGATGTTTATGGCACGGATTAAACGCTTTAGCTGGGTTATCCGTCTTGATATTGAGCGTAGTGTCTCTCTAGAAGCATCGCTGTGGCGTGCTCTGAGTGATCTCTGGTCCACCTATATGTAGAACTTTTCAACGGGAATAGCCTCCGAGTTCACTGCTTATTGCAACAGGTTTATTTCTCCTCCACAGGCTCGGGAGGTATATTGCACGGATACAGGTTCAGCTCTTCATGTACGCAGCGCACCATATTCGAATGGTCTATGCCTTAGATGCAGACCTAGAGTGAGATTCTGAACGCGGCTCTCGGGGTTGACCAAGGCTCATCTCATCCCAACTTCACCTGGACCTGTCTACGAACAAAGCTCGCTAATTAAAGTTGACCTGCCCTCCATACGCTCGCCCCCGTAAACGCGCCAGCCCCGTGGGAAAGATCCCAGTCCCGTGGGGCTGGGACTAGTAGTAGTAGGCCGACTGAGAACCCCGGGCGGGGGGCGTCAGGTCCTAATTATAAAGAGGGTGGTAGTCCTCAGTCTGAGCAGATTCGACCTCGCCCCCTTCAACTGCGTCTCAACCATCAACAACACTCTCCCCACTTGCCCTACACCCCACAGCCTACGGCAATGGATTTCCTTGCTGACAAGACGCGGTTCTTTAACCGTCGTCTAGCAATGGCAGTCTCCCTCATCGCCCTCTCTTCGTTTAACTATGGCTTCGATAACCAGGCCTTTGCCACTACTCAGGCCATGGACGCGTTTGATAAGCAGTTTGGCGTGTACGACGAAGCCAAGGGAACTTATGTTCTGCCCGCAGACTGGCTCTCGCTCTTCAACTCGCTCAACTACATCGGTTTTGCCGCAGGTGTCGTCATTGGCTCATATGTTTCTGCCCACTGGGGTCGGAGAATGTGCATGTTCGCCATGAGCATCTACGCCCTAGGCACAGCAACCATTGCCGTCACGAGCATGAACAAGCACCAGATCATGGCGGCCAGGGTGCTCAACTATGTGTACGTCGGCATGGAGCTGGCTGTCGTGCCCGCCTATCAGTCCGAGATTGTCCCGGCCCCTGTCCGTGGTCTGATCGTGGGGACTTACCAGTTCTCGCTCATTCTCGGAGGACTCGTCATCAACTGCGTGTGTCTTGGAACGAGCAAGCTCCCTGACAACCGATCATGGAGGATTCCTATCGGGCTGTTTTATCTTATTCCCACTATCATCGCGACTGGAATCTGGTTCCTTCCCGAGTCACCTCGTTGGCTACTACAGAAGGGAAGGGTTGACGAGGCGCGCGCCAATCTCGTCAAGTTCCGGTCAGGAGCATTCACCGACGAGGATATCGACCACGAGTTTCGGGAAACGCAACTGCAGCTCGAGACAGAAACAGAAACCGAAAAAGGTCGTTTCTGGGAAATCTTCCAACCTAAGAACCTAAAGCGTACACTCCTCGTTGTTGGCATCAACTTCTTCCAGCAAGCAACCGGCCAGCAGTTTGCAAGCCAGTTTGGCGCTATCTACGCGAAACAGCTTGGGACCGTCAACCCTTTCGTCTTTAGTCTCATCATCGCGGTAATTAATGCGACGGCCATCTTCATTTCGCTCCTGACCAACGACAAGGTCGGCCGTCGTGTTCCTCTGCTGCTTAGCTCAGCCACCATGTGTATCGGGCTGATGACCATGGGTGGCCTGGGTACTCCGGAGACCATCACCAACAGCTTGAAGATTGCTATAGTCAGCATGCTGTGCCTCATGACCTTTGGCTTTTCCATCGGCCTGGCTCCGCTGTGTTACGTCGTCGCGACGGAAATCCCTGCCTTGACGCTCCGAGATGCAACATTGCGGTTGGGATTTTGCGTCAACGTTCTTTTCAAGTGAGCACAACTTCATACCCCGTCGACACATGTCTAACTGAGATCAACAGTTTTGTTTCCAACTTTATCCTCCCTTACTGCCTCGACGCCATCAGCTCCAAGACCGGCTTTGTCTTTGGCTCTGTGTCTTTCCTCGCAGTCCTGTTTATTTTCTTTTGCGTGCCTGAATGCAAGGGCAAGACTTTGGAGCAGATTGATCGAATGTTCCAGGAAGGCGTGCCTTTACGCAAGTTTGGCAGCTACCAAGTCGGCGACCTTGGTACGATTTCGTCAAAGAAGGATGACGTAGAGTGTGTCGAGATAGATCAAAGGAAGGACTAGGTTATATAGCTGGCAAATAATCACGAGTCGATACTGACCAGAACAACTCTGCTCTTGTGAGAAGGCGAGCGTAATGCATCCCAAGTTCAGCCATTCACTGCAGGACCCTACCGACATGCTCAAGGATCTTTTCAGCAGCCTGCGTTGGAGACAAATGTGTCACATCGAGCTCCAACTCCATCTCTTCCCCGAAACGATAGATGTCCTCGTTTCTCTCGAGGTTCTCCTTCGGCTCGCAGCTCAGAACGACTGAAATGAACGGGACATCCAGCTTCTTCGCGGCGTCCCGGTAGTCCTGCGCCCCGCTGCCTCCGGCTGGTTCAGAAGACCGACAGTCGGTCAAGATCCACGTCGCGTCCCTGGTGGCCTTGGATATCGTGATATATTCCAAGGCGAGGTAGCGCAGACGAGCTCGTGCTCGGTCATAATACGGAGAGGGCATCTCGTACCGCCGCGTAACAGGATCGATGAGATTGCGGCTGTCGAGGATCCTGGCGTTGGGCATCATGCTCTGAAGCTCCCGGGCGATGGTGAGCTTGCCGACGCCGGGGTATCCGTTGAGGTAGATGAAAGATTTGGTCATTTTTCGGATACGAGGTTACTCTACGTGTAGAGTAGGAAGAGGTTGATGAGGAAACAAGGATCAGGGTGTTCGACGCGGGAGACGATCCGTAATAAACAGCTGCCAGCAGGCTGCCTTCGCCGTAACAAAGAACACTGTGTCTTTCCACATCTCGAGCATTATAATAAACACGATGCTAGACCAATATATTTGCCTATTCCATACAAGGATGAGTCAAATCTTAGTTCTGACGCGTCCTAAGAGGTTGTTTTTTTCTCTCAGACTGCTCGGACGCCCCCCTGGCAACGCGGGAGACTTGGCTATGAATGCCTAGACCCGATGGTCATGGGGGCGTTTTGGATTGTGGTTAGCAGCAGCCATGGAGGAGGAAGGCAGGCTTTTTATAATTCGATCCAAATGGCAAAGTGTCATCTTGGATAAGGTTGATGGAGGTCGGATGACTCTTTCGACGATGCATTGATGCAGCTGGAATGTCTATTGAGATAAGGTTAAAGTGTTTACATGGCATTGGGCCGATAAAATACCTATATTGCGTGTAGATGCTGTGTTCTTTTGCTTATGTGTTCCTCTGATCCCTCTGAGGGTAGCAGAGTTATGATGCCAATGGCCATGGGACGAGGTTTTACGATGAACAAGTCAAATTATTTAGGTTACGATATGAAAAATAGACTTGTACATTAGGAAAGCGCATCATATGGGGGTCAAAAATCACGAGAATGCCCAGTTCGCAGCCACGCCTTGAATTCATTACTATATATTAGGATGAGATTATGAAGATATTATCATAAGGGCAATAAAGACTTATCTAATATTTAGTCTAGGTTTTACATATTAGTATGACTTTGGGCTTGTTATGGCACAAGGGTATATCTCACCTAGTCTTTGACCATAGGTAGCCACTCCTGGGAACTTGAAAGGTTAAAGGGCTCGGGGCCGAGGTGGCATCATGCCTGTCAATACCTCGTCACACCAACACACAAGTCATCAGGTATCTGCTGCATGAAGCTAAAGGTAAAGGTCAACAATGCTGTGACTCAGCAACTAGGCCAACACCACCGTCTCCCACGCAGGGCTGACATTTGTCCATGCTATCACGTCCACAACACCAATAGCTAGACGACACAAGACACCTCCCTTTCGCTCAGTGATCATGACATAAAGACCATACGGATCACCCGGAGCGTTTTCTTGCCACGTCGACTTGCCTGATGGAATCCCACTGTAGCCGGCACCAATGACAATGACAAAATGGTTTCTTCCGAGATCTGTCAGCTGTTTGGCTTGTGCCCTTGACATGAGCATCGTCTGCCCTACAAAGTTCCCATCATCTGCAGTAATGTCGAAACACGCCACAGGGAGTTGAGAATCCTCCTTACCCTGCTTGACCTCGTGGAGGGACAAGGAGGCACAGGTTGTCGTGAAGACCAGAGAACCAGGGATGGTTTCGGCCAGCTTTCGACTTGCATCGTCTATGCCCTGGTGAAACCTTGCATCCAATGGGCTGTGAATGCAAGCTTTCCATGCTGAAAGTTCTGGCCTGCTCGGATCCAAGATTGCCTCTGTGACGACGTCAAAATCTGGGTGTTCGATGTGGTCAACGTGAAACCAGGACAGCTCCTCCTCGATAGGCCGCACGCCTCTGACATCCGAGTAAAAGAATTTCACAAGACTTCCCAGGCATGCGGGGCTGCTTGGTCGGAAACTGTGCAGGGCGCAGGGGTACGAAGACAAGCTGGGGAGCTTAAAGGCAGCTCGCTGGACATACTCGACTGTGCCGTCCCAGGAAGCCCAGCTCCAACTTGGTATGGCCAGCGCGTCGTCTCTTGCACCAGAGCAGCTGTCTGAGCGCCAAAGGAGGGCTTGCAGAAAGTACTTTTCCGGCAGCCCAAACAGCAGGGGAGTGTCCATCTGGGAGGTTGAGGTGAGGATGTTGGCAACGCCGGCGAATGCGTTCAAGATATCGCTTCGGAACGACAGCTGGCGCATCGTGTAAGCCGTGACAAACTTGGCGTACGACGAGAAGGATAGCGGGACATGGACGCCGGTTTCAACGGGCAGTGTGTAGTCCAAATCACGCTTGTCGAGTTCCCATCTGACACCTTTGAAGCAGCTGAAGTATGCCCATCGGTCATCGATGAAGACGAGTCTTCTGGATAGCTTGCGCTCCTGGAACGTCCAGCCGCGGGTATCCCACCTGGAGCGCTGGATTGCCCACTCGGCAACCGGGGCTGAGGCACCAGTCACCGTGTCGAGCAGGCCGTCCCACGCCGCGTCTAAGCTGGCGAGGCTTGTGTCTCGTGGTCTGCAGGATACCCCTGGCAGGCCCACTGTTGCACTCAAGGCGACAATGGTAAATTCGGCCATGTGGTAGATGCGCTCCATGGCTGTGATCTGGGAATGCTTGGATCTTGGATCGTCTTGGATGATGCATAACCGATCGACCCAAAGGTACCGTTTCCCTGCGTCGAGGCAGAGCTGTATAGCGTCTGAGATGACAGGTGGGAGTTTCGAGGCCTGCAGTCCGTTGGCTTTTGATAGCTCTTCAACGTTGTCGAGTTTCAACTGGATGTCGTCCTCTGGATTTAATGAAGCGGCTGCCCAGCAGTAGCTCAGTGCAACGTATTCTACCTGATCTTGACACTCGATTATTCTGTTTGACAAGGTATCAATTAGCCGAAACCCATTTGGGGCTGTCATTGGTATGGCTAGGTCATTGCACTCCTTCTCATGGGTGCTGTGGCAGTTGTCGAGCCAGTTCTTCAACTTGGAAAGGGGAATAGAGCCGGGTTTCCACCTGCTAACCCGCCGCAGCATAGTACCGAATTGGGAATATTCGAGAATCAGTTTCAATACTAACGGAGTTGGGTCGTCCTCGTTTGTGCAGACACTGCCCGCCAAGAGACAAATCTCTGTTAAGGGTTCTGTGTAGTCGGGCCGCATCACGACTCGTTTCTCATAAGCCAACAAAGCTTCTCGGAAGAGAAAGGGCCTCCAAAGAGCGAATTTAACTTCCTGTTTCCCCGTCCGCTGAACGTAACTCTGCACCGACTCGGCTATCAGTCGGCAGACCACGCAGTCTCTGCGGGCCAGGTAATAGTCAAGGCCGTGATACTGAAGCTCTGTTCCTGCAACCCACGCTTCCGGAGAGATGGTTTTCTCCATGTTGATTCCAGTAAAGAAGAACTGATTTATCCGGAAGCGGAAGTAATCGGACCACTTGCAAAAGATGAGATGCGTTAGGTCGGCCCACGGCTGACAGCCGTGACACAGTTGACGATTGTGTTGGTGGGAGCCTTCGCAGATGGTACAGGGGAATCGGCCGGCTGTAGATTCAATCTCGTATTCTTCAAGGCCAGACATTGCGCGTATCAAGGGGCTGAGGCCGTTAGGAGTTGTCAAGTCTTGTCAAATAGTGTAGGTCAAAGTTAATGAGGGGAATGCGTGGAAGTGAAAGTGCACATGTTTGAAACACGAGTGCCAATCCAAGTCTCAGCTGCGACAATATTGTCTGCCTTAGGCATTATTCAGGAGTAACATGAGAATATAATCAACTTGACAAGATAAAAGTTGTGAACAAGACCATATTATCAATAGAATTTTCATGCCGCTATTTCTATTAGCCTCCCTACGCTATGTTATTTGGTATGGTCCTGAGTAATACTTGATAAAATGATCATAAAGTACCCAAAGACTTACCTAAGTTATGATTAGCCTCGTCTTAGTATAGCCTAATTCTTACCTAATTCCCTTAATGAGAATCCTCATCCGCTTGGCGTCTGGAGTTGGAAAACATCGTTCTGAGCGGCTCGGCGATACGGGTTAAAGCGCTCATCAACAGTCACAGGGTTCTCTACAGCAGGGTCATCATGTATAAGATGGTTAGACGTGATGGAAAGAAGGGTCGTTAATTGATTGAAGTGACATGAAGAAGAAGCTAAGTTGTGTACGGTCCCAAAGCCGTGATAAGCTCCCATCCCCCGGGACACAGTGGGCACGATACTGATCCTCGTAGGACCGATGAAATGCCTATACCGTGTAGATGCCGTTTTCTTTTGCTGATATGTTTCCTCTGACCCGCCTGAGGGTAGCAAAGTTATGATACCAATGGGGGTGGTGCTTTCTGTTGTCGGGGTTGTTCTTGGCCGCGGAACTGATCCAAATACCAGCCTATTGCCCTGAAAGTCAGCGCCGATGAATGACAAATGTGGATATGTGGTGGATATTGGATGTGGTTTAGACGTCCGGTGAAAGTGATGGATGCTGGATGTAAGGTAAACTTGCATTGAACTTGATGACGAACTGTGTTAGCATCGGGTT
>JABFFE010001606.1:0-11455 GCA_013623625.1 Fusarium setosum
CCCCTTAGCGATGAATTTGGTCTGATTTTTTTTGTTTACAGGGGGCGGGCGGGTAAGGGCCCCAGCAATGCTCGTACCTCATCGTGGTTGCTGGGTCTATTAGCCTCTATTGAGGTGAAGCCAACACGAGCACTCGACCAACTTTTACCCAACCCATCGTCCATCTCGGTCGAACCCTCGTCGTCTCGTCGTCCGTTTCGACCGAACCCCCGTCGTCCATTTCTATCCGACCTCATCTCTCGATCCGGCTCGATGATTCCTCACCACCGACCGTGTCTCGTGGGCTAGTGGATGGAGCTGTATCTGTTGGAAGTTGGAACTGGGCTTCGAGCTGATCTTATGGGCATAGAGCTTGGTTTGCGAACTTGGGGGTTAGCCGAATGACGCTGAATGAAAGCAGGGAAAGAAGCCTACATAGACTGGCTAAATATACTTCATCTTGGCAGCTCGAGTGTCTTTACGCTTGCCTTGCATATATGCACTCAACAAGCATGAATACATGCACACTGCAATCATTATCTGTCAAACTTTGTGCGACGTGGCAACAAGTTCGCTTGGCGTGAATATAAAGAGGAAGAATCCTAGCTCTGTTCTCAGCCCTTTATCGTTTCATCAGCACCAACACTAACTCGAACCCCAGGGGTTGGCCATCAAATCCTGCCTCGAAGTTGTTTCAAAATACCTTTAACTTACTACCCTCGACACGGGGAAATTCAGCTACTCAACGGATATGCCGTCGACTACAACGCGGTGTCGTCGTCTTGCGGCTCGGCTTGCGGCCCGGATGAAAAGGGTGGTATCCCGCAACAAGTCGGATATCGGTCCGCCATCACCATCACCATTGCCACCACCTAAGCCGAAGCTAGACTGTCCCATTCTTCAGCTTCCAGTCGAGATACTACTGCTCTTCACCGATCATCTCTCGGTAGTTGACCAGCTGGTGCTATCCGAAACGTGCCGTACATTTTGGACCACCCTACGTCCTCGCTGTGGCCCGATTTCCTCTCTCTACCAGCTCCAATACCTGCGCTACTTGGCAGCCATATCCCGCAGCAATCCAGGACAATGGGTTTGTGAACCATGCAACAAACTCCATCCCACTATAGCCCAGGACTCGCCAAGATCTCGACACTCGGGGCCCTGCCCTCGAGGCAGGATCCCGGGGGCCACCCTAGGCGGTAGAAGCATTGAGCTACGGCTTCACCATCGCGATATTCAGCTTGCTCTCAAATTAGAGAGACTCGGGAACCTCAGCAAGGAGAATAGGCAAACCCTCGATCAGCTCATAATGCCTTATCAGGTCAAGTTTCTAACGCCCTCGACGAGGATTGGGGCCCTGAGAGCCGGGTACGCTGCTTATCCCAAGCTCGTCCAAGGAAGATACCTCCTATTATCGGTCTGGACGTATGAACAGGGCTGTGAGCCGGTATCCAAGCAAACCGTCGGGCGCTTATCAATTTGCCGCCATCAAAGGCTGGAATTTCATCTGCCAACTACCGAACCAATGTTCTGGCGTTTCGAAAGGGAAAATATCAGAAGAAGAGATAAACCCTCGTTGACGATGCACGCGCTGCATTTTGCGTTCGAACTCGCTCATCAAAGCCCCGGAACTGCGGTTCGCAGCTACTGTGCGGACTGCCCGGTCGACTTTTCGGTGAATTTCTCGCCCGAGCAGACAACAGTTTCTGCCTGGCACGACTTTGGGCCTGAAGGCACGGCGCTGGACTTGGCTTGGATGGTATGTACCAGTGATTTTCATTATCAGACACTCGATCACGTCGAGGGAAGTGTCCGGGAGCTGTACGAGTCAGGTGGCAATGGCGGAAGCAACAGTAGCGATAGAGATTGATGGCTTTCCTCTTGCATCACAAGGGCCCAAAAATTGAAGTCCCTCGATATGGCCCTGCCGGATCGTTGAGCGCTGGTGTGGGAAAGATGTCATGGCATGAAGGTATTCGCAGGTGGGGCGGCGGATGATGATGATTGGCTAACATTCCCAAGATCGTGTCGAGAAGGTCAGCACCTTAGGTAACCTGAGAGGGCATTCGGGGAAATGTATGATTAAGTTGAATATGAAACCTTATTGCTAATGTGAATCGACCACTAGGAGAAAATAAAGATACTTTACATGTATGGATGCATAACACAACTTTAATGCCTGGCCACATCGGTAACGATAAGCAGTATCTGAGCCATCTTGACAAACTCGATGGTGACCACATAGTGATTCCAGAAGAACCGAAAAGGCCAGACTGGTTTGCAAAGCTCGGCTATTCGGCAAGAACTTTCGTAGGAGCCTAATGAGTGGATTCTTTGCTGGCTGCTCCACGTTTTGGCCTGATTTTGAGGTCCGAGCCCGTGGGGATATGCCCCTGTCCCGAAATCATAGAAGAGGAGAGAACGTATGATCGCCTTGGGCCCTGAAAGTGAGTACCTTGCTCTATGAAATTTTTTGGGACGACACGTCTCACGTAAAACATTACCAGGTATCCTACAAATGACTTGATATTCCTATCGTGATATCCTCCCCGTCATAAAAACCCCTCTCACGGAGCCGCACCGAGGGAAAAGCTGGTGCCTATCGCTGAAGCGACGCTGTCGCGGGGAAAGCAGAAAGAATGACCCATGGAAACTCTTGTTCATCATTGCTGATTCGTGCGCGTAAAACGTGGGGACTCCAGGTCCTACCTTGGCCCACACTCGGACTTGTCAAACTTCGACCAGGTGACGTTGATGCGCGACTAAGAGCCTCACGGGAATAGTTTCAAGGAGCGGCCCTGTTTCCGCCCCATGTAGGTTACAATCAAGACGATCGATTGAGCAGAATACGGTTATCCGAAAGTGGAGATGGTTTGAGGGTTGTCACATAATGGATGTCAACCTCCGCACGTATATATATCTCCCCAGACTCGCTCTGCTACGTCAATGGCTACCCCTCGATATCCAGACATCGAATTCGATTACTGCTTCACGATGGAGCGTCTTCCTGGATTCAATGTGGCAAACCACTTTGAGAAGCGCCAGCTTCTCATCGCCATCAACTGTATCGCCGCCCTATCCATCTTTTTCTTCGGGTATGACTTCTACAACCTCAAAGGGTTGTCTAAAAGCTAAAAATACGGCAGATACGATCAGGGAATGATGGGCGGCGTTAATAATGCCAAACATTACATAGACTTGATGGGTTTTGGCTATGTGGACGAAGAAACTGGTGATCCGGTTGTCACGGACAGTCTCCTGCAAGGCGGAATCGTGTCTGTCTACTACCTCGGTACGCTCTTCGGCTGCCTTCTCGGTGGCTGGGTAGGTGATAAAATTGGCCGGATCAAGACTATTGCTCTTGGTTCTATCTGGGCCATCCTTGGAGCGGCGTTGCAGTGCTCCGCCCAGAATCACAACTGGATGATCTGCTCACGCGCCGTCAACGGTATCGGCACAGGTATCTTGAACGCCATTGTGCCTGTCTGGGCCACTGAGACTGCCGAACATACGTCCCGGGGTCAGTTCATCGCGATTGAATTCACCCTGAACATCTTTGGTGTTGTGGTGGCGTACTGGCTTGAGTTCGGCCTGTCATTCATTGACGGGGGTCGCTCACAATTCCGATGGCGGTTTCCCATCGCCTTCCAAATCATTCCGCTGATTTTCTTGTTTGGTTTGGTCTGGTTCTTCCCTGAATCCCCACGGTGGCTCGTCAAGGTTGGTCGCGATGATGAGGCCAAATACATCTTACGTCGACTTCGCGGATCTAGCGAGACGGAGCTCGCGCGTGCCCAAGCCGAATACAATGACATCAAGAATATTGCTCAACTTGAGATCGAGGAGTCATCGCAGAATTCTTACCTCCACATGTTGCTTGATTTTCGTTCGGGGGGGCTCCATACCGGCCGGCGCGTCCAGCTTGTCATCTGGTGAGTATAACCTCAACAATCAACGAAATACAACTCAATTAACACACAGCAAAATATTACGATTAGTGTCGGTCTTTTATCCGACCAGTGATTTGATTACCCGCTCTAAGATGCGTCCGACATTTGAGTGTCAAGTACACTCCCGGTGGATCCGTCTGTCAACTCCAATATACGTCCGACGCCCGCGATAAAAGGATACACTCCGACCGACTGCTGCCAATTCTAATATACGTCCCATGCCAGTCCCAAGAATAAATTTGATGCTCCGTGTTTTCCTCGTCCGGCGATCATTCCCAGTACTCCGATTTACCGTCCCATTCATATCAATCCGTTTGTCGCCCGCACCAAATCAAACTCCAATGAATTCCATAATTGCCCCGACATTCTTCCCTGAACTCCAAACGGACTGTGCGTTTGCAGCCTCTATAGAACCGTGGTGAACGCCAGTATTGTGTTGTTTTGTCGGACGCCCTTCTTGCCGTCCTTCCTCTCGTGCGACTGTTTGTGTAACTTCAATCGCCTCGCGTTAATGAACGCGTCGTCGCAATCCGAATGGTCACAGACAAACGTCTTCTCTGCGTCATGGATTATCCGATGATGCTTGAGGTTGTCGCTCTGTGCAAATGCCTGTTCGCAGCCTAGCCAGTCGCATTTGTACGGCTTTTCTCCCGTATGGGTTCGCATATGTCGGGTCCGATTGGAACTGCTCCCAAATGCCTTGTCACATCCGGGCCACGTGCATTTGAATGGTTTATCGCCCGAATGACTGGTTTTATGCTGCGCAAGATGGTCTGGCCGTGTGAAAGCTTTGTCGCAGTCCTTTTCGTCGCATTTGTACGGTCGGTCGGTGTCCTCGGAATGCCTTTTCTTGTGTTGGGTCAAGAGTTCTTGGTCGGAGTATGCCAGGCCACATCCCTTGAAGTTGCATTTGTATACCTTTGCACCGCCGTGGGCCATCCTCTTGTGTCGGTCAAGTCTGCCCCGGGTCCCATACGCCTTGATACATCCTAGTTCATCGCATTCAAACTCTCTCTCTCCGACGTGAGTGAGTTCATGAGCGATCAACTCTTCATCCGTCTTGAATGCTGCGTCACATCCGGGGAACTCGCATTGGAACGGTTTATATGCATCAGAATGGACATGTCGGTGGTCGTCTAGAAGCTCTTGTCGGCCGAATTTCTGCCCGCAACCCGGAAAGTCGCAAAAGCATTCCTTATCATGCACCCGACCGTGCTTCTTGAGCTCTGCGAAACTGTCACAGAACAGACCACATTTTTGACAGCGTCGAGTAGTTTCCCAGTACTGGTGGTCGGTCTCGGGGCTAGACATATCCGTTTGCTGGCCGACAATGCAGGAGTCACGGCTATGCTTCTCGCGACAATGTTGGAGCAGGAGGCCGACCTGGCGGAATTCGTCCGAGCAGTAAGAGCACTAGAATAACGCAGGTCCTTGATCGTATCTGCCCTCCCTTGGGATCTAAGACTTAATTAAGACCAGGGGTATCTTAAACTCTGGTTTTGGTGCGAGAGGCGTGAAGGCTAGATTATTAGCGCCTACCTAAAGACTATAACTAAGCGACTTATTAATACTCTATAGATAATATCGGAGTGGGACGCTACTGAGAGCTGATCGGATATTCTCCTACGAGCTAGACGAATAGTTTATTATAGCTAAGTTCGTTGTTATACTATCGAGGGTGATAGTGCACTTGCTGAGGTCGATGATCTATGTAGGATCTGATCCAATATTGGTGATTCCGAGGACCATGGCTATACCATGATCTGGCCCCTTGCAAAGTGAAGTCTTGAGCGCATGACATGTCCAAGGCACACGGGGCAGCCCCCATCGGTCAAGGATGTGGAAGGCGATCTCTTGTCGGCTAGCGCCAGCCCTCTTCTCCTTCAGCTCTTGGATCTGCTTCGAGAGAAAGGCAGCCATCCAGTAGATGAGTGTTGTCCGGGTCAGGCCTTTCTCGCCGTATCCAGCTCTCTCTGCGTGTCGGTTGCAACTCGTCCTCAGGGTGTGGATCATGTAGTCTGCCACTTGAGCAAGGATGTGCCAATCCCATCCGATTGCTTGAGCCTGTGGTCGGGAGAGAATGTAATACGGGTAAAACACCGGTCCTGCCGATATCTTGGGCGACGGTACTGTACAATAGTATTCGAATTCTACCTCCGACAGGCCGTAGGACTTTGCGATCTCGACAAGTGCTTGGTAGACTGGCCTCCATTGACGTCGCTCGAACTCTGACATCGGATGTTTTGGTGTATTCCCGGGCAAGAAGTCGCTGAAGCGGACGCCTTTGAGTGCTTTGTCGGCTTCTGGTGTCCTCTTCCCAGTCCGAAGGGTTTCCAAGACTTCTCTCTGCTTGTCGGAGCTCCAAGTGTTCCACTTTTTGAATTGCGCGGGATGGTCGAGTAGGGAACCGAAGAATATTCGATGCATAATTGCGCCGTTCGTCAGAGAATGGTATAGCCAGACCAGTTCTCCTTGTTTCGACTCCATCGTCGGTCTCTCAATCACTCTCATCCATTCGGATATAAGAGGGAGCACCACAGGTGGCTGGCCTCCACGGCAGAAGTTGAGGGCTGACATAACTGTGAAGGCATTCGGGTGTGCGTGGTATGCCAACCTGCTGTCCGACTCGACATAGAGGTACGCCGATTCAAGGGATATAGAGAGAGGGCCTGGTGTCCAAGTCATATCAATCCCAGAATAGTCGCATGTCCGTTTGACGTAGCCATCCGAATCGACGATGAATGATGGGATCAGTTGGTTCGCCAGCCGTGTCAAGTCCTTCTTGAGAATGAGGCGAGTCGCCCCTAGAAGTCGAGAATCAGTCTCCCGGTGGTTCCGTTTGATCGCTCTGTCAACCCAAACGTAGGCAACTTTCGTAGGGGCGGATCGAATATCAGGATGTGCTGGACGTGGCTGCGGGCCGACACGGATGAATCCGTTTGTATCGATTCGAACTTGGTCTGGTGCGACAGCCTGGATATCTTCGTCCTCGCCGGTCAAAAGACTTTCGATGCTCAATGAAGCCGACTCAGTTATCTCGATGGCGTCGGGAGACGTTGTCGGAATGACGGGGTCTGATGCGACATTGGTTTCGAGGGAGTCGTTGGTGGCGTCGTTCATCTCCTGGCCTTTGATGAGGTATCTGTCCATGAACTGCTGTGTGAGATGACCAGATCCTTTGGTCCCGTCTGCAGAGTGATCAATCAGTGTCCGACGCTTTGGGTCAGGGAGCTGGGGGAGTGCAGTCTTTCGCTTCAGTCGTGGTCGCGCCATGGTCAGGTGTTGTCGGACAAAGGTCTCGTGCAATGTGTAATGAGTCGGGTGGTGGTTCAAGAGACGATCTGCGATGAGTTGAATAGTGCTTCAAGAGACGGGGCCGCGCGACGGATGAGATAGCAAACGAATACTCAGATTAATGAGCCGTCCGACTCTCCACGTCGGGAAAGAATTGCAGACAGAATAACAAGGTAGGATTCAGCACTTTCCCGTTTCATTTCTCTGCTTCGACTGTCGTAGAATCTTTTGGGCGTCGCGCTAACCTGAGGACTAGGCAGGGCGAAAGTCGGTCATGTGAGCTCCTTGAGGCTCAACTAGGACCAATCACAGCAAAGGAGAATTGCGCCATTCAAGCAAAGGACATCTCAATTGAACATTTTCAGACAAACCTTGTAACTATTGAAAACGGATATACCTTACCGTCGGGTCTTACATTTGGTGTTCGGATGTCTCTTGAGTCTTCTGGCCTGTGGTTTCACATAGTACTCAGAGTTGTCGTGGTCCTGACAGGTCAGACTCGGCTGAACCCTCGGATATGTCACGACACGCATCGATTGAACAGATCATCCCACCACAGCATAGGACATTGGACATTGAGGTCGCACCATTGCGAGTAGGATTGATTCCTTGCGGTGTATGTCGGTGAGTATATAATACACTGGTCGGGACTTGACAACGTCCTCCCTCGTCGGGATTGACTTGTCCCGACCTCAAATAGCTCGTAGATTCTCATCCGACTCCAAAACATATGATCTGCGCTCTTCTCGTTGCCCCCGTCCCCCTCTCAAGTTCCACAAGACTCGACGGGTTGAAAATCCGTGTTGCCCGCATCCGTCCGACCTTTTTACCACCTCCCACCGGCATCCTGTGGGTTATGTCCTTTAGGTCGGGGTGTCTTACTCGAAGTCTCCGCGATGTTTGTCGTTGTACTCCTCGTCGAGTATATCAAACTCATCCACATCCAGAGTGGAGTGACGCTCCTGGTCCAAAATGGATCTGAGGGCATGTCCCCCGCGCGCTTCGGCCCGGTTGAGCAGGAGTTCGTAAAGAAGCCCCGGATACTCGCCTGAATCGACGTGGCCAGCTGACCGAATGCCAGCCGCCAGCATTCGCCATTCGTGGATCTCTTCGTCCTTGAAGCCTCGATCGCCCTGGAGGAAGTCGACCAGATCATCAGTGTCCTTTTCATTATCGGCTGGGAGGTCTGGACGAATCTCAGCCGCCTGTCGGAACTGGTTGTTCAAGATTTCAATGTCCTTCTCCCGCTTGGCCTCGTTAGCCTGAAGCATGTCGGTCAGCTGCTGGTTCGACAGGTGGGGCTGTGGGACGAGCTGCGCGATCCTGACCAGGCCATGACGGCATTCGTTGAGGTAGGCTTTGTGCTCATTCTCGTCGAACTCTCGATAGGCAAAGAGTTTGTCGGTATGGGCTTTGATCCTCTTGGCCGCGTCTTGCTGTTTCTGGGGAAGCTTTAAGGCCTCTGTCTCGATAGCTCGGATGGCCTGACGAACGCAATCCTCCTCGACGAACTTGTTTTGCATCTCCTTGTCGTCCACACTGATGGATTTCTGAAACTGGACTTCCATGAGTCCCGTCTTGTCGTTATCGTATCTGTCCAGCCAGGTGTGCAACTTGTCGCGCCACTCCTCTGGGATGATGGGGGCCAGTTCTCTCGTGACCTCGCGTCCGATGTCGTCCGACAAAGTGTTCTGTTTGACATGTCGGTTGCCCAAGTCCGTCAGCCAAGTCAGGTTTCGTTTAACCCATTCTTCACTGGTCAATGTCCGGCTGGCTTGGATGGTTGGTTTCGGTAGGGGATATCGCTGGTCGGACTTGACCTTTTTGACGGAAACCATACTGGATCCCACGGAGGCAGCGGACAACTTGCGTCGATGGGCGGGAGTGAACGATGTGACTGTTCGAGCATCGGTTCGTGATCCGACAACAACGATGCCAGTTTGCAACTCACCCCATTGTTCGACGGCGGCGTGGGCGTACTGAAAGACATCATGCTGCCTCAGCAATGTGATACTGGCCCCAGTCTTCTTGGCAGCGAGACCCCGAACGTTGAGCATGACGAGCGCTGCGACGGATGAGTCGGCAGGAAGGGACAGGACCAAGTCTGGATATCTGGGCGCGACGTGCTGCAGATGCCGAAGTTCACGGTCGATCTTCTTTTGCCCATTCCAATCCGACCAACTCTTGGCTGAAATGGCGGAGGTGCTCTTCAGTCGCTTCGCAGTTGCTTTGACAACAGCAGGATGGTCGGCCGGATCAAGTCCGAGAAGGATGATCCCAGCTCCAGCCATCTCTTCGTACAAAGAGTCGGGCACGTTGCCGTCGAGATTGTCGATCTTACTTTCCAAAGCAGCCCGATCCCCTCCCACCATCTCGGACAGGGTCCGGTACTTGACGGCGCGTACGTGCTCCGGGACAGTGACATCGTCCTCTGCGGCGGCGGCGGTCAAGTCGATCGGTCCGTCGGCTGTCTGTCCAGCGCCGTTATTACCGCCAGTCTTCGATCCATCGGTGGATTGGCCGGTATTCTTGTCCTTTTCAGTCTCCTGGCTCTTCGGGGACTTCGTCTCGTCGGTCGGTTTGGCTTTCTTGGGGGCGGGTTGGGATGGATTCGGGTTCGGAGTCTCACTCGGGCGCTTCTCCCCTCGCGTCGGACTGGAAAGCTCCCCATCAGCCATCTTGACGGTTTTCTGCGTAAAAAATTAGTGCTCCATGTTTGAAAATGCCTGAAATATCACCAAATGCATATTTGAGTTGATGCGTACCTTTTTGGCTGAGTAAAAGCCTTTTTTCGTTGCGCGGCGTGGAGTTGTGGAGGTGTTTTGAGATGCGGGAGGGGGGTTGTTTTGGTGTTGAGAATTTTGGCGGCAAAAACTTGGGAGATGAGATGGAAGCGCTAAGATATGCACGAGGTCTAATTAACGATTAAGAATCCGTCGCACTATCCTGGTCGGACGTGGTCGGTCCTTGAGCAGTGTCTGTCGGGTACGATGGTTGGCACCGACACGACAGTTCCGACGGCTGTATCTTATTGTCGGTTAATGGGTGTAATACTGGTCTCAACTTCTATATTCGACAGCTCCCCGACGTGTGTATGTAAGTTATGTCTAACTTATAATTCCATGGTGTCCTTATCGGCTTGTCCTCTGTCGGCCGAGTGACTATCGGCTTCTATGTACATTTAACCCATATCTGGAAATTATTAGACATCAGTTGCTATGTTTCGTCTTGTTCCCATCGAATGAAGCCATCTTATTGACTGATATCGTAGAGCGCCGACAGCTTTGCGGATTTCGAATGAGTAGTCGGATAATATCAACCATGCTGGTGTATCTTTTGCCGTCAACCCCCATGTCGTGTATGTCGGGGTCAGACGGATGCCCGACCCATGACAACCAACGGATATTCGATATTCGATTCTGCCGCCGGCAGCTTGTCAGACCTAGAAGGTCTGGCTTAGAATTTTTTATCTCTTTGACCGAGCCTTTTACTTGTTCAACTAAAGGAGGCACGATTATCATTGAGTAGATTGGATTCCTCAGGCGATGGCTTTATTTAGATATGTCAATTTACTATCAGTGAGTAGACCAGTAGGCCTTTGTTGACCAAAACTCCATTTTCAAAGAGGTTTCACACTATAATGAACCATAAAAAATACGTTCCATGCCTGTATATTCATATGTGAGTGGATCCGTCAGTCAAATTTGCCAGTGACCCCTTTTGATGGATCGTGTGGATTATAACTAGTATACGCTTGGGGAGATGGATCTGCTTTATAGCTCAGGTCCGTCGGCTCTGGGATTCTAAAAACAAGTTCGCAGAGCTGACGGCGGGAAACCAGGTCTTGTCAATTCTACTGATCGTACTTGAAGCGTGATGGACACGGAGACCGATAGAGAGTAAGACTATTTGAAAGGAGAAGGAGTAAACCTTGACTGATATAGTCGATGTTGACGAGCTCTCTCCGACCGACCTCCCTTGCAGAACAGATTATTGGAATTGGTGGCCACCGACGGGATGTTTAAGCTGCGTGGTAAATCTATGCCTGATTTACTAGCTATGGAGGATAAGTCAGTGTAGATATTCTGCGGCATAGCAGGTCGGTTTATCTAAAAACCTTCTTATATAAATAGATTATAATCCTTTGCTAATAAATTTCCTTTTATCTATTTAAGGATAGCATAGTTATAATACTAATATTTCCTTTAAATTATCTAATTATATATTAGATA
>JABFFE010001611.1:0-33436 GCA_013623625.1 Fusarium setosum
GGTCAAATTTGGTATGGATGTTTGTAATAATGAATGAGATACTATTGATGCCTTGTTATCTACTGTCTATGCTAATGTGTGTTTCTCGTGACTAGCAGGGCGAGTATTGCGGATTGCCCTCTCGTGCTTGGATTAGTACCGACACCGTTAACAGTAAACGCGTATTCAAATACTTCTCTCATGCATGGAGAGCCAACTTGTGAAGTGCTACCCAAAGGAGGCACTTGTGCGTATAGCAGAATATGTGGCGGCGATATATACACGACAAGGACAGGGAACCAAAGACTGCTATCGCATAAGGACATTTCATTTCGTCTTCTGGGTCTATATATTTACAATATCCTTACCTTCCGACCCGTGCCAGACCATTTCCATCCCTCACTCGCTTCTGTATTCCATAACCAGAAAAGCACAAACCATATTCCATAGAATAATATCCCGACCTACCTATTCACCCAGTCACTCTTCTCCCAACCGCCCGTTTAGAAACAGTCAACAGCTCAAGTTTGTAGCCTCTCTAACCCCCACAGCTACCTTGTTCAACCCTAGCATCTCCCAAGTCGGAAGTATACCTCCGTGTGAATTCTTTTTCATCATGAATCTTCCCTCGATCAATGTTCGCCGCTCAAGCTCGCATCCCCCCCTCGCTGAAATGTTCCTCCGCTCATCGTTACAAAAAACATAACATAAAAACACAAAGTAGTCATGCGCTGATAGACCTGTTGGTTGTTTTGCGGTCCAAACGAATGACAAGCTTTGAGAAGTCGAAAAAAAAAAACGCAATATGTATCGGCCGTGAGAGGCAAGGTGGTAACAACAGACCCCAAATCCATTCATTTCAAAACCAAGTACGCCTTAAATCTATTTGTGAAGAATCAAGACCAACACCGTCATGAATTTTTGTCAAACTTCAACAACCCGTTCTGGTAGGTTCTGTTGAATCAGCTGCTGGGTCCTGCTGAGTCCGTTCTGGTATAGAGAGCGAACAAAGGCCCAGGCAAAAGTGAAAAGCCAAGGGAAGTAGCTGTACAGCATGGCGCAGACCATTACAAGAAGAAGAGGAATCTGGAGGCTCGTTAGCTCAACTTCACATATTGACTTCAGTTCCATGTCACTTACCCAGATGAAAAACAAATTCCGGTCACTGCTGAGTCTCTTGAGCTTCGCTTCACGAGCCCTGAGGAACTGCTCTCGCTGCTCCTTGGTGATGGCGTTCTTGCGCCCAATCTTGAGGACTTCAGGCTCCTCAGGTTTGACCGCGGTAACCTCAGTAACCTCAACCGACTCGGTTGTCGTTACTTGGTCATACAAGGCAGCACACTTCACATCAGCTTCAGCCTCAACGGCGGCCTGAGCTGCGGATGCCTGCTTCCTGTCTAGTTCTTCCCGAGGGAAGATATCTTCGTATGCAGGAGGCGCAGGTGCACTGGTCTTGGAAGACGAGTCCCACCATCGCTGGGGTTGCTCGCCTTCCGAGTCCTCACGAGGCGCAGCCATGCCGGGCATCAGCTGTTGGACTCGGCGCATGAATGGCGCTTGGTAGTCGGGTAGCACGGGCATTCCGGGGAACGCAGGCATCTGAGGGATCTGAGGGAAGTGCGGTAGATTCTGGAATTGCATGGCGATCGACTGCTGGAACTGATGGAGCTGCTGTTGGAATTGATCCTTGAGTGCCGCGGATGCAGCGGCCATGGCTGTCGCGGGAGGTGCTAGCTCCTCTTCCAGCTCCCCAGTGTTTTGGCGACGAAGGTTGGGCCGCTCACGGTCCTGCCTAAAGCCACTGGGCCTCCTCATGCTCAGATAAGCGTTTTCATCGGGATCTTCATCCTCAAAGTCTCCTGACGTGTATTCCGGGCTCTCCTCACTTGAATCCTGTGAGAGTGGTTCCTCGTGAGTGTGAACCTTGGTCATGGGCTCCCATAGCGACCTCAAAGAGGTAGCGCTACTAGCTCTACTGTGGATAGAGCCGCCACTGCTGCGGGAGCGAACATGACGCTCGGAACGACGAATAGCGCGCAGTACAGCACGCGACTGAGCAACGTCCGCGGCAGTCAGACTAGACAAGCTGCGAATCGTGGGATCCGCGCCGTTGAGCATCAGCCTCCGGACAATCTCGGGGTGGTTATGGATCGCAGCAATATGCAGAGGCGTGAAGCCACCCTTGTCCCTGGCATCGGGGTTGGCTCCCCGTGCGAGCAAAGCAGCGACGAATCGGTGGTAGCCGAGGGAGCAGGACAGATGAAGCATAGTGTGGCCGGTCGGTCTCTTGAGATCTAGACGAGTCCTATGAGTGCTGTCATCAAGGTCAATCAGATCTAGACACTTCAAGAGCTGCGACTCGAGGTGGGCATAAGGAGCGTGACTAAACATCTGGCCGCCCGATGATGGTCCTCCCGAAGAACCACCAGACCAGGTCGAGTTGCCGTCGTTCAAGATCCTCCGAGCCAAGTCGCTAACATCGACCATCTGGCCTGACATCTTGTGGCCTAGAACGGATAGGGCGGTTCGGATGAGCTTGTCCTCATTGTCGTCGATGTACTTGAAGATCGGGGGCTGCTTGCCCATTGGGAAGGCCTGCGCAGCCTGCGCGGCCTGGTGCTTGAAAGTGACGGCGACAGCCCCGGCAACGGGCGAAGGCGGCAACAAGCAGACCAAGGATGATTCGCCCCAAAATGTAGTGGTAGTTGCCTTCTGGTCACCAAACCAAACCTCGAGTCCCTGGAAGAAAGCAGCACCTAGAACGGTAACTTCGATTCCTCCAATCTTGGGTCCCTCGTTAGGGATGATTTTGTGGATAACCGGAGGTGCCCTCGTCTGGTTTATCGCCATGGGCAAGGTGTACAGGCTGGTGCTGAGTGCTTGGGCGAACTGACTCTGGGGGTTACCGGCCACACCGTTCCTGAGTCCGCTTGGACTAGGAGCGCGACTGGGGTGCCCTGACGCAGGCGCGGAATAAAGTTGCTGGGCCATGGCCAAGTTGTCCATGCTCGCAGAGCGGTTATTGGGGAAGAAGGCCGGTTGTTCATTGCTGCTGGGCGTTGGAGGGCCTGTAGCGAACGGCATGGTATTCTGCTGTCCGAACAAGGAGTCGGCCTGAGAGAAGGCATTTAGGTTAGGCGTGAAGGGAGACGTTGTATGGGCTAGCTGGTTCGCCTGAGAAGTGGGTGAAGGCGTCGTATCAAGACGAGTCATGGTTAGTCCATTAGGTACTCTAGCCGCGCTCGACTTCCTCTTCTTCGTCATAGGGCCGCCCAGACTCGGCGACGCAGGACGCGATAGTGCTCGACCAGTGGCACCCGTTGGTGTTGTCTTGCCCGATGACGAGGTTTGATAGGAAACCTGACTGTTTCGTTGCATGCTTGATAGATCGCCGTTGGACGGTGACATGCGGAACGAGCCATTAGGGGTCGGGGGCAGAAGACTAGTGGCATCGATAGAAGGTTGAGGGACAGCTGTTGGGACCGTAGCTTCTGGTATAGGCGGCTGAGGGGCCGTGAGTTGCGCCATTGGATGGGTCTTGTGGTCGTCGGTGATCATGATGGGATTTGACATGGCCTGGGCGACAACCCGGTCCTGGTAATCCTTGATTGTGAAAATGACGTTGAAGCCCATCTTCTCGCCGTGGTGCCGACAATAGCAGGCAATACGCATCGGTGCATCGATTTGCATGGCACCGTTGGGTACGACTGGCTCAGGACGGCCCGAAGCGTCCATGACACCGCTGAGAGGCTGCCAGTCCTTTACTTCTTGGGTGTTGAAGACAATTACACGACGCTCCTCATCCTGGCTCCACAACTTCTCTTCGTCGGGCTTCTTGATCTTTTTCCGTGCCGCACGCTTGCGCTCTCTGGTGATGCACCCTTGACATATTCGCACATCACCGCCATTTTGAGGCGAGTTCTCATCGTCATCTAGAGGGGGCAAGTAGCCCTGGGGATGAGATGCAGCACGCTTCAATGCCTTCTCCTTCATGCCCGGTGGGTCCATAGCGCTGGTGCATACAAGCGACACATACAGCTCCAGCATGTCTGGAGACTTCTCGGGGGTCGGTTTCGAGAGAAGCTTAGGCTTTGAAATAGTATGAGCTGGAAGGTGAAGTCTGGTAATACCGGGCGGGAGCGGCGTTAAGGTCATCTTGATTGGAATTTGTGTCTCGACACGCGACTTAAGCGGCGTAGGTAAGATCCTCAGCTCGCATCGTCCAGTAAAGTTGAAGGGTGCGGACATTGCCATCGGTTGCGGCATTGGTACTGCTTGGCTCATCTGACCGCCAAAGTGAGCGGGCGTGGGCAAGACATCGGGTGCAGATTGTGCCGCCACGTCCAATTTGTTTGGCCACATGGGTTGTCCACCCAAGCCTCCGTTAATCACCCTGGAAAAATCGGTTCCTTGATTAGGGGAGGGCGAGTTGAAGAGGGCTGCCGGTGATCCGTCATGGCTCATCACGATGTTAGACATGGGTGATACTTCGCGTGAACCCGATGTTTTTAATCCATTCATAGCTGAAGATACTGAATATTGCTAGAAAGTTATTAGCATAAAGCCAGGGCCCCTGGGTAAAATGAAACAAGATATACGTACTGAAGGCGCTTTGTGATGATTCTGCGACTTCTTCTTCTTCGGCGTTACGTCCTTGCTAGGGGTATTTGTCTTAATCGTAGGCATCTCTGGCGAAGTGATCGAGTTTCTACCACCGTTTGCCACCTCCGGGCTACTCGAAGCGCTCTCGAAATCAAACGTCCGGTCGATGAAGCTGTCGTCATGGTCGTTAAAGTTATAAATGCCATCAATAGTAGTGGTGTCGGTAGGGTCGCGACCGAATGCGAAGGTGGCGTCATCCTCGCCAAAGGCAGAAAACACGGGATTGCCCCATTCCATTTTGATATCTCCGTCGTCTATCAGAGCATCGGCCGGGTTGATAGCTGTCTTGGAGGATGTGGAGCTCCCGGTGCGCTTGGAGGATGCGGACTCGGATGAGGAATCTTGGTATGAGCCGTTTGGAGAATCGGGAAAGGGAGCCGCGGTTAGATCTTGGGGAGAGAGGAAGGCTTTGTGATCGGTGCCGCCGAGAGACCCGATGGTCTGGAGAGTATCTGGGCTGTTGAAGTCGAAGAAGTTTGTGGCGCCGAGCTCGTCATCGGAAAAATCGTTGAATTCACCGGCCGACAGAGGAGCACCTGCAATAAGAGGGCTGCCCGACCCAGTGGGAGCGGGTGTCATGACCAGCGAGCGAGGGCAGGAACGTCTCGAAGGCACGATCGAAGATCGAGGTGGTGGTGATTGGAAGGATCAATTGAATTCGGTGTCGCAGATTATAGTCGGTGTCGCGCGGGGGTATTTGAGAGAAGCGTCAAAGGCATGGACGAGGCCAGTCTCGAATATGGTGTTGTACGGTGTATGGAGGCGAGGTCGTTGGTATCAACCCAGATTTGCTCTGCTCGAGAGAGACTATCGTCGGGTAAGACGGGCGTTGATTGATGTCGAGGGAAATCCGTGATTGTTGGGGGCAGACGTGCAAGATGGACGGGCCCCTAGACGCACGCGAACACAGCGGGCACGGTCGGCAGGTCGGTCAGTGGAAAAAAGAGACGGTCAGGGTCGCCCGCAGTCGTCACCCCCCTGGTCGAGGTCTGTCCCTGCGATGAAGCGGGCAGGCGATGGAATAAAATGCGATGGATTCAATGCCGAGATGGCGATATCTGTGTATGGCGAGAGGATGGTGTTTTGCGGCTAAGGAGAGAGAACGAGAACAGGCTGTCTAGCGATGAAAGGCGAAGAGATGGGATTGATGCGACAGTTCTGGGCTAGAGGTTGCTAGTTGGTGAACAGGGTGGAGGTAGCAGGCATCTCTTCTGGCTGGTTCCCTGAAGCCTGAAGGCTCCGTGTCTCTGTACTAGGCCTCTCTGGGCTCGCCTTCTGGTTTGCTAGTTCCGTGGGCCGCAACTACAGGAGGCCGGGAGGCGTTGGCTTGTGCGAAAGAGAGAAACACGGACGAAGTGGGAGCCAGAGGTGTCGTCCCCTAGCCTAGTTCCCCTCTTGAGAGTGAGTTGTGAGCGGCGCGTGTGTGTGTGCGTGAGCGTGGAGACGCCCACGTCTTGGGAGCAAGAGTGGGTTCACTTGGCCTCCACTGAGTGGCGGGGGCTGGTACAGAGGTACAAGGGCCTCTCGGAGGTGGGTCCGTTGTCGGCCTAGGACAGTGCGGTTGAGGGCGGACTCGCACACGGACATTAGTGTCTGAGAGGCGCTTCCGTACAGTGCTCTAGTGCGGTCGCGCACGTACCGGGGCTGTGCGCCCGGCTCCTCTTTCAAGTCTCTCACAGTCTCCCTCGCAGACTGGCCATCTCCATCTCCATCGCACAATCTTTGGCTCGAGGCCTAACCAAGGATTGATGCTCCCAAGTACCACTCCACGCCTAGACTGTGTGTCTATACCTGGAGGATTTTCTGCAGTGATGAACGCCGCCCGAGAATGCGTCTGCATTGACGAAAGACAAAATCAGCCAGACCGACATTGATTAACAAAACTCAAACACACCATCAGTACCCAAGTATTGAGAGGTACTGGCCAATTTCATCTGGCGTCTCGATGGTTGTCCACCTGATACCTGATGTCCGTCTTCATCTCTGCTAGCAATTCGCGACAAATTGCTGGGAGCGGGGATCTCTCCAGGACGCTATCATCCTTGTATCGACAGCCCAGCAAACACTCAGCCAGAGAGGCCTCACGTATTACGCAAGCTGTGACTCTTGTCTACTACGTGCAGAGCATATTGTCTGGACTCCGAATCCTAGTTTATGGCCATCTGGCCCCAACTCGGGACGTCTTATTCTTGTCCCCAACAACGGGCTCGGGGTTTATTAGTCCAAGAACGGAGACGGATGGACATGTCAAGACTCCGTTCGATTACTGATTGCTCCGTCCTGTTGGCGCAGCGCTTGGCGATGCTCTGGTACGGGACTGGAGGTTTGAAGGTTTCCAGTAAGAAGCTCTTGGTACCTGGCTACCAGAGCCCTGTTAGTGCATGCTGTCATCGAGACCGACACCCATCCCCTCCTGTCAATCATCCAATTCATCATTCGCCCTCACTCACACGCACACACACTTTCTCACACCCAAGGCGCGTCCACGGGACATTATCACGGGACACCTGGGCGTCCCCGTGCTACAAAGCATCAACGTGCCCTTCACCTCATGCCACGCTGATGTTTCTCCCAGGCAGCTCTTCTCTTGTCTTCCGTGACACGCTGCACACTCGCACAGTCTCTTCATAAGTGGAGTTTGAGACAATGATGAAGGTGGGCTGGAAACGTCCTCCACCGTAAAGACCCTGTAGATCCAATGGATCGCCTCTGACTCCCCCTTCCCATTCCCCTGGAGTCACCGACTAAACACAGACGAATCACAGTGATTCAAGCCTCAATTGCAAGTTTCGAGAGGCTGTTCTTTCAGCCCCAGTCCAAGCTCCAGCCCGCGGGCTCCCTGTTTGGCCGAAGTTTGAGAGCGTCCATCTCCAGCTTTCCCCAGGCTTTTGCATAGCAGTCCCGAATAGGAAATCGGGGCTGTACCTCGAGAATCTCAACAAACTGCAACAGCCCTGGTCGCCGTCGTCTTGTCCCTCCGCTCCGTGTCATCCGCGGGGCAATGATGACGATGACGATTGTTGAATTGGCAAAAAGACCATTACCATTTTTGGAGAGAGGGAATGGAAATTGTGAGATGAGGACACAATGTCCATTTCCTCGTCCCAGCCCTCGAGTCACTTTGACTAACATCCAGGTTCCATGGCTCCCGTGTCCCTCAGGTATAGGTATCGAAGAGTTTCAGAATGTAAAGGGAAGGAGCATGTTAGACACGGTTGGTTCCAAATTTGGACATCAGCACGTACGGCAAGTCAAGCTGGTTCATACTTGCCTTTTCTTATCTTGAGGCGGCCACGGCAAAAGTCTCCTTCTCCCCTCGAGATCCAATATATTGTCTCGATTTCCCTCTTTTTCTGCAACACGTCAAATGTCATGACCGCCACCTGGACAGCCACCGCGTCTACGGTGGTCTCCTTCTGTCCCCCCTTGCGTATAGCCTCATTGCCTCCCCGTTGATGCAACCATTCCTGATAGCCCAGACGCAGCGGGAACTCCATCGACAAGTTACAACCACCTCGAGAGCAAGAGGGTGTGTCGTCTCACGTCGTGCAAGGCGTATGATGGGCCAATCAAGCATGGTCGACGCCGCCCCAGTTCGTGCTGGGTCCGTTTTCATCCTCCCATCCCGCAACGTGCGGGCGTCCAGCTTGGCCGCGGCACGGCGCCCTTGCCTCCGACAGGCCTCTGTGGATGTTTGATAGACGCCGGCAGCTCAACAAAGATTGGCCGCCAGGATTATCACGCACCGCCGTTGTCTTGTGGCGTACGTAAATGTTTCGACGTCGAGGACATCGAGACCAGACCACTTGTCTGCCGGTGCGTATGGCCTCTTGTCAACGGCATATCCCCCTCAAAGACACGCGGCAAATGCCTCCAACTTTGAGACAGGGGCCGCTGTCTTGCCTTCGATTGCATGACGGTTAATTACACAAGATGTCATACCAATGTCTCGTTTTGAGTCCAGATTCTAAGCACTTCTAGATGCCGAACCACCACCAACCAACGCTTCGCTCGCCAGGGGCAAATCATGGACCTCCAAACGAGACGAGCACTTACTTCTTTCACCGGCGAGGCACGTTCTTCATTATTGCCCGGCAGATTTCCGTGGCTTTTTCTGCGGGATTGCGGCGGGATCCCTACCCATGAGGCGCACTTACATACCTCGCCAACCTGCCGAGCACAGTAGCTGACATCGCGCAGCCGCAGCAGAACAAGGCTAGAGACTGTGGTGTTGCCACCAACAGGCTCTGTTGCATCCAATCTCGAATCCGGACACGAGGATGCGACGTCGGTTATCTTGTTGTGGCTTTGCAGCCCTCGATCATGATGTTGCCGAACTCGCGCAGGCCACATTGGACTTCACTATTAAGGTCGACGTCGACGCCGGACCTCCACTATCAAGGTTAATCTCCAACCATGATGGTCCACCCCCGGCGAAACCTCGAAAAGAAAACCCTCACCTACCTTTACTCTATTGACTCGCCTCTGCAGCAACGGGGCGCTCCCTCGCAGTCATTCTGACATCACCCTCAGCGGTTGGCTTTATGGTGCCATATCCCCCCGTCCCTTGGTCCCTTGCTGTCTCGGGATCTTCAAACCGACTCGGTCGTTATCGTGGCCTCCGATCTAGCCAACGGCCCGATCTAGACACTCGGGCCGCCTCTAGCTCGAGGCCCTGCTTCATGGAGGGCCACCATTGAGCCGCCGAATGAGGCCTTGCACCGCCAAAGAACCGTTCCTTATTCAAGTATGGCACATTGCGTGCTTGGCCGTTGCTTGATCGCCTCCGATTTTGCTCTCCTAGGCATGTGGAAAGAAAATATCGCAATGCTGTTTTGACCAAACATCCAGGCATGCCCAGGATAGTTCAGAGTTTATTTCCCCTCCGCCGACGCGCTTGCAGAGCTACGTTCTTCCCCGAGCCCAGCAAACACACGAGTCCAAGTCCAGGTCATGGGCCTCTGGATGCCACAGAAAGCCACCTCGTCCGATTCCCCAGAATAGAAGCTAATTTAGCCACGACACGACACGACCCGGCACTTCTCATCCCAAGTGTCGCCCAATATCAAAGCTCATGCGTAAGCATGCTACCGTCCAGAACGGTTCGCTGCCAAGCTTGACCGTCAGGCGCCCGCTGTCACCTTAAGCTGCTGTCACTTACCTAACCTACGAAACACCAACCCCTCGGTGTCAAAGCACAATGGAAGATCGACATCCAGGCCTGTAGATCCGGGGCCACCAACCTCCGGCTCCTGCTCCCGAGAGCCTAAAAGACCGTAGATGCGACGCAGGCGCGTGTCATACAGATGTAAACCTTCCTGGCCAATCTCCGCCGAGGATAGAGATATGATCAAGTCATGGCGTAAGGACATTACACTTGCCGTAAGACGGAACTACTGTGAAGATACAATACTAAGAATCACAACTTCTGCTCCCCAGTGGGCCACCATGTCTATGGAAATCCACCTTCCTATCTCGTTCACCTCTGCCGCATAACACGCAAATAGCACTCGAATATCGAAAGAATCAATCTCTGCCATATTTGATGAACAGGGCCATTCACGCAATAACTAATCTACGTCCAATTCCGTTCATACGGAGCCAACACACCAGAGTGCACAAGTAGGTAAGTAGGTATCATAGCAAGCAAGAGAAACAGGAAAATGAAAGCAACACGGAGACGAGAGAATCCCCATCTGAGACCAGACAAACAAAGAAGGCAGGTAGCAATAGCTCCTCCATGTCAAGGCATAACCGCTAGACTCCTCGATTCTGAAAAAGCGCAAACCATGGCATCGACCTGCTCCATGTAGCTCATATCCGCCCTCCTTTTTTTTTTCAAAGCATCCATGATCATATACATCGATCAAACCCATTCTTCTCCTCCCTTACAAGTCAACGACCGACATCATGGCCCCGGCAACCGCAAGTTCATCCGCCGCAATGTTGCCTGGGTTTGTAGAATGCCCTTTGACCCACTTGAAGGTAGTGGTCGATGACGCCCGTTTTCGCTCCGCCATCTTGGCCAAAATACCCCGTATGATATCTTGGTTCTTCACGTCATGTCCCGTCTGCGTCTTCCACCGCTTGCTCTCCCAGGTGGACGCCCATTGCGTCACGCACTTGATCGAGTACTGGCTGTCGCTGTATATCCGCACGTCTTGTTCCAGAGGCGCGATCTCGAGCGCCCGCAGCATCGCCATGAGCTCGGCTCGCTGGTTCGTCTGTGGCTCGCCGGCGAGACGCTCCGAGAGGTTGCGCGGGTCGTTGTAGCCGAAGAAGACGCCCAGTCCAGCGCGAGAACTTACTGTACCGTTAGCACGGCTGCTGCCATCGGTATAGATCTTGAGGACATCCTCGTCGTTGTCCGACTCGGGTTCGTCCTTTGGAGCAGGCTTGACCCTCTTGCTCAACGAATCCTCGATGGTGAGTGCGGGCTCCCGCTTCAGTGGCGATTCTAGCCGTGCCTCCTCCCCCAGGGCATCAATGGCTTCCTGGGTGCCATACTCCATAATGTATCGCACCGCCTCTGCCCGTGTCGCAAATCGCTTGTACTTGGGTCCCTTGACGCCCGTGACAGCCTTCGAGGCCTCGGGCCAATTCGTGTAGATGCCCGGGGGGCTGCCTACCGCCACCCCGTAGAACCTCTCGGGCTCGTTGTTTGCCGTCGAGTTGACGACCTTGCCATCGACGAAGTCCTGGGCGTCCTCTCTCGAAATGAACGACTTGTCTAAAGATAAGACGAAACCGTTAGCTGTCTAATATCCTGGCCCCAGCAGTATGGTTGGTAAGACTCACAGACCGCACCCGGATATCCCGAGATCTGCTTTTGACACTCGATCCAAGTCATGAAAATGCCACGCTCCCTCCCAATCTGGACAGCATAGAACTTTTGCACATTATCCATCTTTCGCTTCTTAGATGAGGACGACGAGGAACCCATCCCCGCGCCGGCGGGGGCGCTGCGCTTCCTATTCATGTCGGCGTCTTGTTCGTTTTCGAAACCTGCGTGGCTGTTGCTGTTGCGAGTTCTGCGTGGATCGGCGGCTGTGGTAGTGGAGATGTTGAGAAAGTTGAAAATCGACAGGTCAGTAGTTCCTCCCCTTGCAGCATGCTCCTGCGGCCTGACCGGCGGAAACGGAGCGTTTATATGTCGGCCGTAGCAGCGCCGTAATTCTTTGATGGTGCCCGTGAGGCTATGAATACTCGTGGTGGAAGCGGTTGTAGTAGAGGTGCTGTGGTTGAGGGTCGCACGAGGCTGAAAGCGGCGGCCAGCGAGTCAAAGAAGGCGCATGACGGTTGTCAAAGAAAGAAGGGGAGAATGGCCAGCCAGAGCAAGGAACCACCTCTGCTTGTCCTCAGCTAAAGGCCCCACGCTGCTGCGAGCTTCTTTGTGGTCGGTTCAGCCGCGCGTTGCAAGCAGAGGGGGGTTGCAAGAACGAGGTGCCCGAGCGGCGCCTTGTTATCCCCGTCAAAGAGGGGCACTCACTCACTGCCTAAAAATGGAAGGCAGCGGGAGCAAGGGCTCGGCCAACTCCCTCTCCGCCTCAACCCGCATTGCCGCGGTCTTCAATAGATACCTTGGTACCTGGTCAATCTCTTTCATGCTGCAACCCCTTTGCAAGAAATCATCAGACAAAAAACAAAAGTCAATTGACACAATATCATATCTGATCAAAAAAGCCAGCATGCTTCCTCGAATGCCCAAGCTATTGTTACAAGACCACCGCCAACGTCCATAATCCGACTTCTCACCTGGGACATAAAGGACTATCTAAACCCTTTGTTTGTTTTCCAGCCAATGCACCAGCTGTAAGCAGGTCCAAATAACACACCCTACCAGGCACTGGGGGTTAATCATGTCGTCGAGTTTCATAGCCACGAGCCATGGCCAACATCGTGTGTCGCGTAATACTCTATCAATGCTCTTCGGGAGCTCCGTCTTTCGCTTCGTGACTGTTCCTGCCTGGCGCCTGAAGCCACGGAGCCAGTGAGTCTCATATCGACCGAGGAGGTGGTAATCCTAAACATGAGTGATGGGGTCAAGAGAGGGCAGGTCGGGTACGCCGTCACGTTCCCATTCCCAAGCCATCAAGCTCCAGTTGAGCTCTCGTCTCCAGAAGAGTCCCAGCCCTCGTCCACCTCCATCCGGACGATCATCCGAGCTCAGTCCTCCGCTGCGAGGCATGTGTGTGGCGAAGACGGCCTTGCCCATTCGAGAATGAAGTATGCCCATCGAACATGACACACAGGGCTCGTGCGTGACATAGAGCTCCAGTCCATGGCAAAGGTAGCCGTCCTTGTTTGGATGCTCCTGCTCAAAGCATCGTCTCTCTATCTCGAGGAGTGGGCCGTCCTGAAAGGCGTCGTACTCGAGATTGGGAGAGTTCATGGGCAGACCGGACTCCCGTCTTTCGTGTCGGACCAGTTTCTGAGCCACCATGCTGATGGCTCGAACAACGCAGTGGGTCATGGGGTTGCTGGTGCCTTCAAGCAAGCCGCACTCCTGGTGCCAGCGAGCATCGCCCGCAAGTCCGACAAGTTCAACCTTGCCTCCATCCCTTTGAACAATTACAGCCCCCATGGCTTCACCAATTCCAGCCTCCTTGGCCTGCAGAGCGACATGGTGAGCCAGGGCCATCCAAACAGACGCGTCCTCTTTGATCTCCTCGGTTCCGCGGGCCACCATACTAGGGTGGGGACCGAGGGGGTTGTTCTTCCGATAGACTGTAGGCCAGAACTGAGAAGACCACATGGCGGCTTGAACTTGAGATGTGGGCGCCAGCAGTGGTATGGGGATCTTCTCGATGAAAAGCTCCGCCTCGACGCCTTCAATGCCCGACAGGACCGCAGCAAGCTCCTCCCGGGTGAAGTCTTTGACTTCTCCAACGATGATGTAGATCCAGGTCGACTTTGCTGTGTGAATCTGACGGCCAACTGAAGTGTCATTCATGAACTGCGTCTTGAGGTGGGCAGGAAGGTCGGCGGGTTTGGCGCATCTGCGAAGATGAGGTAGGGGGTTAGCGCTATCATCAGGTCGCATGTTACGCAAGGCCCTAGGCAAGCGTTAGTAACCGGTATCTTGTCGCAGCTGAGAGGTGCGCAGTCGGGGTGACAAACGTGATGACTTCGTTGGCTTGCTTGGTGGGAGCTCGAGTGATGAAGGCATGGGTGATGGTGTGGTCTTGTCGGACTTCCTGGGTTGTTTTAAGTGGAATCAAAACACCACGTCCAAGGTACTTGTCCTTGAAGTCATCTACCAACCCATTTGAAACAATCTCAGAAGGTCCGCGAACCTCTGGCTTGACAGGCTGAGCTGCCTCGACCGGCTCCAGGGTGGGAGAGGCTTCTCCAGTCAACTCAGCGGTGGTCATCTTTACGTGGGGGGGGACTAGCTGGCCCCAGAGAAGTCAAGCTGCTATTCGGGGTCAGCTGAAATCCAACGGGTGGTTCTCACCAGTTTTCAAGGCTCACAAGTGTCGCGTTTGCCCGTATGGGTTCTGAATCGCCCTCAGGGTGGAGTGAATGTGCCGTCGCGGTGCCGATGCAATGATGTTTGCGGGGAGAATGTCGAGATGCTTGAGAGACAAAGCGTTTCTCCGAGGAGAGCAAGTTGCAAGTGTTGGGACGGAAGAGATGGGCGGGAGTGTTTAGAAATAGTAGTCCTGGTAACGGCTTGGGGCCAGCTAAGGCCGGGATGAAAGAAGGTGGAATCTTGGGATAGAGGCAAGAGCGCATCAGACTCGCATGGGCAGGTACTCCGCCTAGGTCTTTCAGGAGCAACGTGATTGCGATTTCCTGCTGGTATCGTTAGTGACTGCCTTCGACACGATACCTTCCACTTGCTTACTCACTCTTTCGCTGCACCTTTCAAGGACCAGCTTCTTTTGGGGTGGATGCAGAGAGAGATCTAGAGTTTTAGGTGGAAGAAATGATCCAAATAATCAATACTGCGGGGTTTTTGTTTGGAGTTTTGACTTAGGAGTCAGAGCCGCCGCAGTTGGGAGTGCAGTTGACTAGGTCCCGCGGGCAGTGGTGGCAGCTGGCAGTCGATATTGCTGGGGAAACGCCAGCAATAAGAGCCAATGACCTATAGTCCGTTTTGATAGAACTTTGTCGGCTACTATTCCTGAGTTCAGGAGCAGCCGCGCTAGCTTGTTGCGTCTATTTCCTTGGTGAATTGCACCTTTCACTGCGCAAGCAAAGTCTTGAAAGGCCTGCTACAAACAGAGCCTTTCTGCGATCGCGAGCAGTGTCGGTCAAGTTTCACTCTCGATACTTCTTTTCTCCTAACGCGGCGCGCGTAAGTGAGGAAGTGCCCGGGCTAGCATGCCCCGTCCGCTCGGTCTCTGATCTCTCGAGGTCCTGTATTCCCGCCGGCCGGTGAGTATCTGAAGTCGACGATGAGTTCTGGCGTGTGGACCTCGAATGTGGCGGAGACCCTGCATGGGTGGCTGACGGGTGCGGATCTTCTTCAGCCACAATTACCCTATAAGGATATCGGGCGATTAATGGCTTTCAACCTCGAGGTTGACAACACCATTGTGTGTAAGACAAGGAGGATGTGTGAGAAGCTTCTGGCAAACTGGTTCTGCTCCTCGCTTGGAACTCGAGTATACATCAGAGCCGTACTACAGGTGACAACCGCATGGAAAGAAGCTACGTGAGCGCACTACCGTCCTTGCAATGGGACGCGACAACCTGCTAATATCATGATAATGCCCAACCAAGCCTTGATTCGAAGCAGCACGCCATGACGACAGCGTCATCAGCCTTATCCTGAACTCGCTCAAGATATTAACCACCACGTGGGATACAGAACGTCTCCGCGATCACCATCCCGCCTCGGCCTAGAGAAACAGGTCATTATGACCAACCCCGCGTCTCCCCACCAAACGTCGCACCCCGCGACGGCTCTGTTGGCCGAGCTACATTCTCCAATCTCACGATCAAGGCAGGCATGGAGGGTTACCATCGCGGGGTGCAGATGAGCGTGCTGCCTCTTAAGGTAATTCTCCTTCTGGCATCTCCGTCACTTCGTCATGCGGAGAAGGCCCCATACTCCGCACAAAGCACCTGGTGCCGCCGCCCCGGGGAACCGACCGAGATGGTGGGTGGATGGGTGGGCATGTGAAGAACCGATGGGGAGACGGATGGGATGGGCTCTCTTGGCCTTGACGCCCAAGCGATGTCTCCAAATGAGCAACTGTGAGGCGTCTCGGTCGCCTAGCCCGAGTGAATATGAAATGTTGTTTCGAGGCAACTTCAGCCTGGAAGGAGATGCGCTCCAGTCGCCTCTCTCGATTGATACATGCTCTCATGTCAGTCGATATCGCCTACACAGCCTAGCTGAACAGGTCCCTGCCGCAACAGGCTGCCTCATCACGGATTTTGGGTCCCGGGCGCTTAGCGTTAGTTTATCGAGGGGTCTCGGACGGATCTCCGCCCTAGCATGGAACATCTCATGCCACCGGAGGCTATCCGCGCCTGCGAGGCTCACTATGGAATCTTGGCATCATTTCACCTCAACAATAGTTCCTTGATATAACATTGCAGATACTCAAAGCTGATGCTAGAGTTGTCGTATTATTTGATCATCTCCGCTGAGATGAGACGCGTCAGGACATGTGATATCGAGGTTTCGATTTCTTGGATCACTAGGGCGACAGACCAAGACAAGCTTAGACATGGTTTCAGCCGCCGGGGAATTGTCAAGCATCGCTGACGTTGGCTGTAAAGAGCTTGCATGTTGCTGCCGACATGGTACCACGTATTGCTGACCAAGGCTCACGGCGATGTTTGTAGGTAATGATAATAAGACTGACTGGACAGCTGTTGTATACGTTGCACCGACATCACATGATTTCGAGCTCCGTCAATAGAGCATTAAGCAAGGGGCGGCATGAAGCAACGATGGGCATGGCCTATCGGGACCGTCCCCGCGCCTTGTGCCTTGGCCTGTGCCCCCGGAACACTCAAACATGACAACAAAGAAGAAATCCATTGCCCGCCCAGGATCCCTTTACCTGCCATCATCCACCGCGCACCAAAAAAAGTAAAACAAGTGCAAAAGGGGACAACGGCCGGCAGAGCAACAAAGTCCGTGAAGCCGTAAGAGTCATCGACTCGTGTTGAAACCCGAGCGGACCAGGACAGCGTCCAGGCTCCCGGGTCGCAGCAAAAAACTCGTACTATCTCATACTCTGAAGCTTTTGCTCGAACGATATTCCAGGGCCAGTGCACCGGGGAGAAAGGCGACTGGGTCCTTGCGGTAGGCTTCATTACGCTTGAGCACCCACGAGAGGCCACGGCAGATGTGATTCGTAGTGTATCAAGGAAGCCAAAAAAAAAAAAAAGGGATGAGATGATGGATTGGATAGAGACAGCCCGGAGGCATGCGAGATGACAGCCGCATTACAGTGCTTGGTCGTACCCAATGCGAAACGGGCAAAGGAAACATAGGTACTCCCGACCGTCTGTGGTCTGTGGAAAGAATAGCGACCAAGAAAAGCAATAAGCACAGGTACCTGAAGGTGACTCAGCCATGAATCAAGCTCCCGTCATCTGCAGGAGAAACGAAGCGCCTCCTGCAAGACGCCTCGTCTTGGGTTACGAATACCTCAAAGGTAATTTTAACCGCAGAGACATAACACGCACACAAGATAAAGGTGGAGCAGAGATAAACGCTGGCTTTGTTCCCTCATGCACCCCTTTTTGACTAAGTTATTAGGCTGTTGCTCATTCTTGTGCGCCTTCACCCCGCAGCCGCGCGAGATCGGAGGGAGCTAAGCAGGCGATGACTCTTTTTGGGTTGACGTCCAATTGCTGGCGACGAGGACCTTGTTCGACAGCTTCCATGCTGGAAAAGAAGGTCTTGCACCGCAGTAGCGCGGCAGCTTTTGAGGAGAAAGGCCACTGGAACTTGACTCGATATGGCCTAGAGACAGTGCAACACAGAGATGGGTCTGGGATGCCCTGGCCCCAACTCGCATGCTGCGAACAGATTCAAGCTGATTAGGCTCGGCCAATGCATGGCGACGGATGTGAAAAAAAAAAAAAAACCATATCGGCTGGAATTGTAACGAGTCAAACAATTCGCGTCGCCTGGTCCTGCCTTTCTCTATCCTCCCATCGACGATTGCTATTGTGTTCGTCATCCAATGTGTCGACTGACACACCGTCATCTGGGGGGGTGTTGCAAAAGGAGGGTCATGATGATCAATTCCCAAGCGCCCCTCCCTTTCCGCCTCTCCTCATCTTCAGGCAAGACAAGACAAGACAAGACAAGTCAAGACTCAGAAGCGAAAGGAGGGCGAGGCGGCAGGCGAGATGTTGCGCGGCGATCGTCTCGGTGAGTTTAGAGCAAGACGGGGGTCTGGCGCCCAGTAGACAGCCAGCTAGCAATGATGGATGGGCTCATGGACCCGCGCCATGGCTTGGCCCAAGGGTTTCCTACCAGGTTGATCCAAACTCTTGGCGAAATTTGGGGGTCGTTTTTCTCCTGCTCTCCTGGGACATTTTTTTTTGTTGGAGATTCCAGTTACGGGAAGCCCGCGGACCAGCGAATCCGAGACCCTCCAGGTCAAGAGTCGGCGGCCAGCCTACTAGGGGACCCTTTCACGGGGGCTGAATCCGATGGGCGCGCAGGATCAAGGCAGGCTCTCCAGCATCAAGCATCTTCCGGACTTGCGAGGCCGTGAGACGGGAGGTCAGCAATGACCTTACCATGCGATATCACAACATGCCATACGGTGGGATATCCGGTACATGTTTCCTTGGGCTTAGGCTGGAGCCGCCGTAAGGGAGGCCCAGGTGCTCGGGTCCCGGGGATCTTTGGGGGGCGATACGATATCTGGGTTTAGGTACGTATTCAGGTAGACTAGAGGTAGGTTGTCTCCTTTAGCCTGAACCACCCCATCTCTTTGATGGCATGAACCTATTATCCATTGCTTGTGCGGAACGTGCTTCCGTTAAGGGGTACAGGATACGAATCAGAAGGGGACAGATGCGACTTGCGATCTGGATGCAGTGCCGCAGTGCCGTGCTGTACCTGAGCATAGGGACAGGACGCATGTGGGATGCAATGGCTCAGACGTGCCAGCCTGGAACGTACAATGATGTAAGTCGGCCAACTGAAGGTCCCCCCAAAACATTGGATGGACGCAGCGCCACCCAAGGGCGGACGAGTGCGTCCACGAGCCAGCGGCACTATCCAACCTAGGAAGTTTGGCAAAGGCCAGCAGACCTTGCTTGGTTGAAACCTTGAAGCTGTTACCAATGTCTCTCTGCACCCTCTGGTTCATGACAGCCTTGGGCCTTGTTGGCATCCATCCATATTTGACTTGGGCTCCTGGTCATGGATAACCGCCCGACCCGGACCATCATCACCTCACATTGCCTCGTCGCTCTCCTGATATCGCTGGACGACCCCAGCAACCCCCCGTCAGGGCAACCGAGATACCCAAGCAACGACTTCGAGGCCGCCGCTATATTACCTGCCTGCTGCTTTCCTGACCTGCAGAAGGGATCCCCTTCTGACGGGCACAGCCTGATCTAGTGACGTATCGCATACAGACACGACCAGCACAAAGACGTTGGAAAAAAAAAAAACAAACACCTTGCAAACAAGTCCATGCACCGGTATTACCTGCGTGGATGCGTGCCAAGAATTACGAGAGCAAACGACAATAATAGGACCTCAGCCCAGAGAGTAGGAAACGAGGCAGACCGCATCGAACAACACAGCAGCAACGTTTCGTCCACGTCGAGGCAAACGCGGCCCAACAAAGCAGCAATCGACCGACTGATTGACGACACAACATAGGGCAAGGGCTTTTTTGTCCAAGAAGCTCAACAATCCCCCGAACCGGGAAAAAGTGCCTACCAATCTCTCTGTCAACTTTCACTTTTCACCTGAAAGGCCCCCCCCTCCTCAACTTTCAACAACCTTCCTAACTTCCTGTGGGAGTTTAGCCATCCAAACTAGCACCAAGATTGCACTACACAAGTTTAGGGTCCTGCATACTTCCCCCACTGCACGGCACCACCGAGTCCACCATCGAAAAAGGCACCAACAAGAAAGCCTCCCGTCCACATCGCTGCAACCAGCTGGAAGCGACCACTGACGGCCACGGCCTCCAGTAAAGAAGAGGAGGCTCCCCCGAGCGCGCCGAGAGGAAACGCCACTGGCCTTCTCGCCGCCATCGCACCCACTGCGATACGCCCACCGCCTAGCGCAGCCCCCAAGAAACAGACGCCAAACAAACCCACCGCCGAGCCCTGAGCGGCCACTGAAGCTCAAGAGACTAGATCCCTGCAGCCCACTGCGCCTACGCACCACGCCCTCCCAGCAAGCCGGGCTTTGCTGGGGCTGTAATCCCTGCAGCTGGATTGGTCTCAGTGGTTGCCCTCCCAGACGTGGAGGAGAGAGGAGCGACTCATCATGCCTTCCGCAATTCAAGTAACCCCAGCAGGTACGTAGCTTTCCATGCAGTATGTGCTTTTGTGGATGTGTGGTCTTGACTCCCTGTTTCTTGCTCCAAGCTTGCATAGTTCTCTTTATTATCCTTCCATACTGCTGCACCTTGGGTTTCTCACTCTTGCTTCTCCTCCTCATATTGTCAAATTCCAACCGATCATCAAAAATACTACACTACAACCTGTTCCCACCACAAATCTTGTTGAAGTTGTTCTTATCCTTACTTGTTTCCTACCTTGGTCCCCCCCTACCATCGCGACCAGCCCTATCTCTATCATCCGAAAACTCGATACAGTCATACTCATTCTCTCATCTAGACGCGGGTCGCAAACAGTCCAAACAGTCTGCACTGGCAAAACTTGTCATGCATAGTCTCCTTGGTCTTTCGCCATCGTCCTCGCCCGCTCTGCCTGCGTCATCGTCAGCCGCGCCGACATCAGCGCCCGAGTCCGATTCTCACCCTGGTCCTACCTCGGATCCCTCTTCAAATGCAAACAACTACGCTGTTCTTCCTCCTCCCGTCGACGATGAGCACCTTCCTCCCCCAGGCCAGCAGCCTTCTTCTTTGGCTGTAGCTCTGCGAGCGATGAACGATTTGACCGAAACCCCCACATATGCGCGCAGCGTCACATCGACGGCGCCGAGCTCGCCACGCATGTGAGTGCCGTCATTTTTCTGTCCGGTCGGCGTCGCGAACCACAAATCCACCGACTTCGGCCCTTTTAGCCCCGACAATCCCGCTTGGAGAAAACGCCCCCGCTAACACATGGAAATAGTCCTCCGGTGCGACAGAATTCGGGCAGCCAAACGCCTCGAGTGCGACCGCATGCAACGACGCTCAATATCCCGGGCATGACCCGGTCGAGGGTCTCCCCCGATGGAAGGATCCCCCACCGCGATGTCGCCGCCAAGCTCGTTATTGTCATGGTTGGACTGCCTGCTCGAGGAAAGTCATATATCACAAAGAAGCTCCAACGATACCTGTCCTGGCAACAGCATGACTCGCGCATCTTCAATGTTGGAAACAGGAGACGTGTGGCCGCTGGCCGCAAGGTTCCTGTGCATCCCAAGCTGCTTCCGGAGCCAGGTCACCTGGATCCTCCGGTGCATGCTGCTTCAATTCTTCTCAATGGCGTGCCTGCGCCCCCGCCGCTCTCGCCGGAACAGACGGAGCCTGAGATGCTCGACCTCAATGACTCGGTGATGAAGGAGAAGGAAGAGATGGACCAGTCGGCTCAATTCTTCGACCCCAAGAACGAGAGGGCCGCTGCTATGCGAGAGCAGTGTGCCATGGATACCCTAGATGAGCTGCTGGATTACTTGCTTCTTCATGGTGGTGCCGTGGGCATTCTCGATGCTACCAACAGCACAATTGAGCGGAGGCAAAACATTGTCACCCGGATCAAGAGACGCGAGCCCAAGCTGGGTATTCTCTTCATCGAGAGCATCTGCCGCGACCCTCTCCTGCTCGAGGCGAATATGCGGTTGAAGCTTTCAGGTCCTGACTACCGCGACAAGGACCCCCAGAAGTCTCTGGCGGACTTCAAGAAGCGAGTAGCTGCCTACGAGAGTGCCTACGTGCCTCTTGGCGACTATGAAGAGGAGCATGACATGCAATACATCCAGGTATGTTTGTCTGTCTCAATTTATTGGAATAGTAGCTAATTGCCGGTAGATGATCGATGTCGGTCGAAAGCTAGTGCAACACCGTCTCAAAGGTTTCCTGAGCAGTGGTATTAGCACCTACCTTGCCAGCTTTAACCTTGCCCCCCGACAGATTTGGATTACGCGACACGGCCAGAGCGTTGACAACGAGCTCGGAAAACTGGGCGGCAACTCGCCCTTGACCGAGCGAGGTCACTACTATGGTCTGGCTCTTCACAGGTTCATCACCCACCAGCGCAAGCAGTGGCTCATGGAACAGAAGAGCAAGATGGCTCAGGCTTCTTTCCCTCCCGTGCCGGGAGACAACACTCCTCCTTATCCCGAGATGAACCGCGATTTGGACGACAAGAACTTCTGCGTTTGGACTTCAATGCTCGAGCGCAGTGTGGACACGGCCGAATACTTCGAGGCCGATGATGATTACGACGTCAAGAACTGGGAAATGCTCAATGAGATGAACTCGGGTCAGTTTGAGGGCATGACGTATGCTGAGATTGCTAAAAAGGAGCCCGAGGAGTATGCAAAGCGGGCCAGAGACAAGCTCAACTACATCTACCCTGGCGTTGGCGGCGAAGGCTACCTTCAAGTTGTCAGTCGCCTGCGCGACATGGTCCGGGAGGTTGAGCGCATTGAGGATCATCTTCTCATCATTGGACACCGCTCTGTCTGCAGGGTCTTGATGGCCTACTTTATGGATCTGTCCCTGGCGGATATCACAGATATGGACGTTCCTCTGGGCATGCTTTACTCAATCGAGCCCAAGCCTTATGGCATTGCCTTCCATGCCTTTAGGTACAACGAGGAGCAGGGTTGGTTTGATGAGCTGCCCAACTACAAGCCGCAGAAGACTGCCCGCAACAGCATCTAAGCCGGCACATTCACCTTTCCTACATTTTCCCCGGAACTATCCGGTGTGTACAACAACTACAACCACCACCACCACCACCACCTCTTATCAGCTTGGGATACGGGTCACTGGGATTTCCTTTTTTCGAACCTCTTACTTTTCCTACGGCGTTTTTACGGGACTTGGAACTTGATGATTGATGCGCAAAAGGAGGGATTATCCACACTATCAATGGAACGGAATGGCAACATCATACACAAAACAAAGACGGGGCTGGCGTTTTTCCGTTCAATTGATATAGAGATACCTCCGATGGCGCGACACATTCTCCGCATCGGCTATTTGTTTCACGGCGTTTTTGTTATTTCCTCTCCTCACGGTCAGAGGATGACTGAGATTGAGTCTGGGTCGGGCGGTTCTGGTCTGAGAGCATTGTACCAACTATACCTTACCGTCTTTGAAAGTTGGTTCTCTCGATCGTGGCGTTACGTGTTGTGTATTTTTTATCCCCATTGTCTCCTTGCCGCTGGGCGAGGGAAGGATTGACTGGATTCTTGTTACGGAATTGGGAAGGGATGGAAATAGAGACACAGCGCGACGCTCACAGCAGACGGATATGCCGCTCATGGGAAACATGAAACGTTTTGTTTATGATCAAATAGGATCTTTTGCTACTTAGATTTATTTGTTATGGGAAATTAACAATTCTCTCTGCATTTATCTCCCACTGTCCTCGATGACCGTATTCCATGTGTCCCAAGTTTGAGGAGGAGCTCCTGAGGCCAGTTTACCGAGTACTCATATATCCTCGTGGTATATCCTTCAATCAATTGGAACTATCTACCTTGCCCGATGGATAGACGACCTGAACGCCTTGCAATGCCATGTCATGCCCATTTTAACAATTCCTTGTACTTTTTCTCATCCACTGACCCATGTAAAACTGCCTAGTTTCCTCAGATAATCGTCTCTACTTCTCCCTTGCCAGAACCATCTTTTCTCTCTCACTCTTCCGTCGTTCAAACTGCTTCTTCGTGTGGCGGCGTTCATTCTCCTCACGCCGCTTGATGCTCTTAATCTCCTCAGCCTTGATCTCGCCCGCCTTCTTCAGCACCTTGGGAACGTGGCGGTGACGGTGAATGCGGCGGATCTCGGGCATGTGCTTGTAACGCTCGATGAGGGAGTCGTTGTACTCGAGGGCTTGTCGCTGTCGGGCCGACTTGATGCCCTCGCGGCGGGAGGCGTTTGCACGCCAGAGCCGTACGTTGCCGTCGTCGGAGCCTGAGAGAATGTAGCGGGCGTCGGGCGTCCACCGGGCGGCCATTACGCGCTGCATGCGCTTGGTGTGGTAGATGTCGCGGGAATGGCCACGATCGCGGTTCCAGAGACGGACGGTGCGGTCCCAAGACGCAGAGACGAGCTCTTCGCCAGTGGGAGAGAACTCAATGTCCATGACGGCGGCGACATGGTCCTTGAGGACGTTGAGGGCGCGGTCGAACTTGCGCATGTCGAAGAGGTAGATGTTGTGGTCCTCGGAGGCGGTGGCTAGATTGAAGGCCTCCATGGGGTTCCATGCGATACGGTTGCTGGCAAACTTGAGGACGGTCTTTGTGACGGGGGTGGAGGTGCGGAGGTCGTAGATGACGACAGAGCGGTCGTTGGAGCAGGATGCCAGGATCGGGGTCTCGACGTAGTTGAAGGCGACGTTGGTGATTGTGTCGATAGAAGTTGGCCAGCGGAGCACTTCGGGCGCAGCAGTGTGTCTCTCTAGGTCGTAGATGGATATCACGCTTGAAGCGGCAGCAAAGGCGTTTCGGGAGCGGTGATGCGACAGGCTGGTAAAGGCGCCGGATCCGAGCCAAGAGGATATAGGCGCTGCCTCGCTGGGGGTGTTGTAGGGGTCAAAGAGTTTGATCGTCCGGTCGGCCGCACATGTCAAGAGCTTCTGATCGCGAGTCCATTCGAGCCCCTTGACAATGTTCTCGTGCGCCGTGGCATTCCATATCTGATCCCGGTCGGCGAGGTCCCACACCTTCACGACACCATCACCGCTGCCACTGGCAAAGTGTTCGAGGGAATTCGGGTCCTTGGCGATGGAGTAGACGCCGTCGACGTGGCCCTTTCCTAGCTGCCCAACGAAGGGCTGCGCATGCATCCGCTCGAGCTTGACGGCATTGACGGCTCGCTGGTACTCGCGTGCGCGCTCGAAGGGGTGGAGGGCCGAGTCGAGGTTTCGGGGCTGCTTGGTCACGTCCGAGCCGGCGGCTTGGTGCGCCGACGCGGAGCGACTTAGAGCTTTGATCTTCATATTTAGAGACCCAACTTTGGCTGAGTAGAGAGGTTCAATGTCGGCGAACTTTTCTATTGTTGAGGCTGGATAATGGCGGGGATATTTTTTTTTCTCTTATCGTATTGCAGGACCATGACAATGGAGGCCGATAAGAGCCGGATTAGTAATGTTCCGTGGACAAAGGTATCAATCTAGGCGGTCGCATGTGCATGTCTAAACCAAGAGCCTCACCTGCATCGTCGCGAAAAATCGCCCTCCGTGTCCATTTCTTGCATCGCAGAGGCAACAATTCCTCCCTATTCACGCGCGCTCGAAATACGAAAACCCTCACCTTTCTGCTTTGCGCGATTCCGCGCCATTTTTGCTATCATACACTTTCTTGAGGTGCGCGCGCGGCTGAACCAAGATGGACGGCATGGACTATGATCCTATGGTCATGGACGGGGAGCCGGAGCAGCCCCAAGTGAAGATCTCCGCGGTATGAAAGAAGGATACTTGCACGAGTCCTTTTTTATTTGTCTTGCGAGTTCTCTTTGAGCTGATATTGTGTTGTCTTGAATGCGACTCCAGGCCGACAACACGCACGTCGATTTCGAGCTCTCCAAGACGAACCTGGCCTTTGCCAACTCGCTGCGCCGCATCATCCAGGCAGAGGTGCCGACGATCGCCATCGACCTGGTCGAGATCGAGGTCAACAGCTCGGTGCTGGCCGACGAGTTCATCGCCCACCGGCTGGGCCTCATACCCCTCGACTCGAAAGGCGTCGGGGACCTCAACTACTCGCGCGACTGCGACTGCGAGCAGTACTGCGAACAGTGCAGCGTCACGCTCACGCTGCACGCCAAGTGCACGTCCGACGAGATCATGAAGGTGTACGCGAGGGACCTGGTCGTGGATGGGCGCCATGCGAACTCGGTGGGGAGCCCGGTCATCACGGATCCCGAGGGCTTTGGGTGCCTGATCGCCAAGCTGCGCAAGGATCAGGAGCTCAAGATCAACTGCATCGCGAAGAAGGGGATTGCGAAGGAGCACGCCAAGTGGATGCCCACGTCGGCTGTTGGGTTCGAGTACGATCCTCACAATAAGCTGCACCATCTCGACATGTGGTTCGAGAACGACACAGATCCCGAGGTGGAATGGTGAGAAATGCCGGTTTCGTGCTTGGTAGAGGTATAAAGAGCTAATGATGTCTCCTCAGGCCCAAGAGCAAATATGCCCAGTGGGAAGACCCGCCACAGGAGGGAGAGCCGTTTGACTACGACGCAGTCCCCAACAGGTTCTACTTTGAGGTGGAGACATCAGGGAGCATGGAACCGGACCAGATCGTGCAAAACGGTATCCGAGTGCTGCAACAGAAGATTGGTGGTCTACTTAAGGGTCTGGATCCTAGAAAGTATGGCGGCGACGAGGCCGAGTTTGACGGGCCGCGAAGTCCGGATATGAACATGGACGGCGGCACCACGCCTTGGCAGGACGGAGGATACACCACGCCCTACGGGGGCAATGCGACGGCGTACGGAGGCGGCATGACGGCTTACGGGACAACACCGTATGGCCAGTCATCGTGGCAGTGAGGAGAGAGGCGTTTCATGGGATGGGTCACGGTTCTTTTTTTTTTTTTTTTTAATTCGTAATTCAAAACAAATGGGGGGGTTTGGCGTGGAACCTGTACACTATCAAACAAGCATAGCAACGGTTGGTCGTAGAATGGATTTCTTTTTTCTGGAGAGGAGAATACAACCGGAAGATGAAAAAGCGGCCAAGACTATCACGCAACCACCCTTGTGATATTCACCATGCATGCATATCCTCTATACCCATTCCCCCCCCTTCTAAGTGGTATCCAGAACCAGTCCTCCCTTCTCGAGAAGCTCCGTCAAGAGGATCTCGAATGCCCAATAAGAAAAAAACGCCGTCAAGAATGCACCCATTCTTTTGAGACAACAAAAAAATCGCAAAACGCCAGAATATATGCCCCGTCTCTTCTTGTCGTGGTCTATCATGTCTTGGTCTACAAGTTTGCCTCGTCTATGCCCCGTAGCTTCCGGTATCCTTTGCGGTGCAACTCTAGGAAGACAAATGTACAGATGGTTTGCCTAAGTTTGGAGTTAGTCATATGAGGTGTGATGCTTGTGATAGAGAGGGGAACATACGGTCCGAGTCTGAGGAAACTGGGCACCCAGCCCTTGAACACCCACATAAGGCCGTCAGATCGGTAAATGTCGCCGATCAAGTGCAAGACGCCGTGGTTGTGCGACGATGACATGACGCGGGTCTTGATCACGTCGATGGGACTCGTCACCGTTGCAGCCACCAGACCAGCGAGGAACGAGGCGGTGAAGTGAGTCTTGAGGTTATCCTCCATGGGCGTGTACTTCAGCAGCAGACGCTTGGCGACGTCGTAGCTGGCGAGCTGGCCGGCCGTCATGAACATGGCGCGGGTGCTGTTGGGCCACCAGCCGCGGAACATGCTCCTGGGCCCTTCCTCGCGGGCCATGCGCACCATGCCGTCAAAGGCGTGGCGGTAGTTGCGGCGCTCGGCGGGGGGCAGCGCGGCGTCGTGCTGCATGCGCACGTTGAGCACGTCGGCAAAGTTGCCGGCGATGCCCCCGAGGAAGCCCGACCCGGCGGCGAGCGCGACGAGCATGGGGAAGGACGGGTCGCCGCGCTCGGAGCGGCTGAGGCGGGCCTTGAGCTCCTCGTAGACGCCGAAGCGGACGGTCGAGTAGGTCATCTGGCGGAGCAGCGAGGCGGAGATGCCGCTGTAGAGGCCGAGGGGGCCGTCATGCCGGAGGATGTGGACAAAGGTGCCGACCATGTTCTTGGGCGCATTGCCGGTGCGCATCTGGAGACGGACCTAGAGGAGATGATGAGCACAAGGTTTCATCGAGGGCCGCAAACTGAGTAGAGTGCGCGTATGGAATGTACCTTGACTGTTTTGCAGTTCATGTCAGCACAAGTTTGTTATCACGGTGCAAGATAAAGACACCTTTGCAGGGCAAGACCACATACCTAGATCCAACGGATGCGTCACACACGCGGCCAAGCTGCTGGCGCTTCCTCCAAACCAGAACGGATACCGTATTGTCGCCTTCTTCTTTTTCGGCTCTTCCGTCTTGACGGGCATCTTGGCCACGGATTCTTGAGCGGCGGCCATGGTGTGGGATGACGGCGCAAACACAGCTTCACAAGCTTTCTTTCAAGGACTGCCAAGTGCTATCGTCGACATTCCCACAAGAGGAAACAAGCTTGCTGACGAAACGAGCGACGGAGTGCCGGATGGGCGCGGTGAAGGTAAAGAGCTTGACGATACTGCGTCAGCAAAGGATGGGGAACCGATTTTTTTTTTCTTGACCTAAATCCCTGAGCATCAGTTATCTGCTTCCAATTGACCGAGATTTGGCTGGCAGCCGGAGAATCGGCTCGGAGTCTCATCCGAGCAGGGATCGTGGACTTTTGCGCCTACGGCGGTCGTCCAAGGTCCTGAGTCGTAGACTTTTTAGCGGGTCGTCCGGCTTCGGGGGTCAGATTCGAAGTTGGTCCGGATGAGCTGTAATGCCGAGCGCCGACTTTTCTGATGCAAGGGACGTCCCGCCGTGGGACCACCTCGAGTCAAGCAACAACCCGGCTCTCCTGCGCTTCGTCCACGAGCCATTGGCTTCTGCTGCGTCATCTGGCCGGCCTATAATGTGATTGTCGAGCTTCACACGTTGTCAAAATGAGACTTTACGCCCAGGGCCTGCGCTGTCTGCGGGCGACTGCCCCGCGAACTCCCCAGCTTTCTCGGAGCTCTATCCTTCTGCGAACAGCTTGCGCCGTGAGAGCATACTCGTCGGGTCGGTCCAGTTACAGTCGAATACTTACATGGACGTCTCGCTGACTGGCTTGACCATGTTGCAGCACCTCCGACGGGCTCCCGCCTCTCAAAAGATGGCTCCGTGACCATCCGCGGGCAGACCATCAAGACGGATCCCGAGTGGTTCAACGTTCCAGCCAACGTCCTCGATGCTACTTCGAGAAGACTGCACCTACAGAAAGATCACCCAGTCTCCATCACCCGCCAGATTATCCAGTCTAACTTCCCTGAGCCGACATACAAGTACCACAATGACTTTAGTCCCGTGGTGTCGACCACCCAGAACTTTGACTCGCTTGGCTTCCCTGAGAACCACCCCGGCCGCGCCCTCTCAGATACCTACTACTTGAATAAAGAGACCCTCCTGCGGACGCATACGAGTGCCCACCAGGCCGATACCTTCCGAGCGAACGAGAGCGCTGGCTATCTCATTTCTGCCGACGTCTATAGGCGAGACGCCATTGACCGAAGTCACTATCCCGTGTTTCATCAGATGGAGGGTGCCATGTCATGGGACCGCACTCAAGTCCCTGGTGGCGACATTGCTGCAGCGGTGTGGAAGGATATCGAGAACCTCCCTGTACACGGAATTCAAGTAGATGACCCGAACCCTGCCATCCATCCGGAGCGCAACCCTCTCCAGGAGGCGCATCATACAGCGGCCGAGGCTGAGGCTATTGGAGCCCATTTGAAGAGGTCACTCGAGTCCATGGTGGTGGATATCTTTTCCCGGGCCAAGGCTGCTGCGATCAAGGACGACCCTAACTTTGTGGATGAGCCGCTCCAGATGCGATGGGTTGAGGCCTACTTCCCCTTCACCAGCCCCTCTTGGGAGCTTGAGGTCTACTATGCGGGCGACTGGCTTGAGGTGTTGGGATGCGGCGTGGTCAAGCAGGACCTCTTCATTAATGCTGATGTGCCGAACCGACTGGGCTGGGCGTTTGGTATCGGTATCGACCGCATTGCAATGCTCCTCTTCAAGATCCCTGACATCCGACTGTTCTGGTCGCGGGATCCGCGATTCCTAACCCAATTCGAGGGAGTCAGCGACAATCTCGACACCCTGAAGCGCTTCGTTCCCTTCTCCAAGTACCCGCCTTGCCCCAGGGACGTGTCCTTCTGGCTGAGCTCCACGACCGCAGCGGGTGGCAACACCAAGGGCACATTCCATGAAAACGACGTGATGGAGCTGGTCCGCAGCGTGGCGGGCGACGCGGTGGAGGATGTGCGGCTGTTTGATGAGTTTACGCATCCCAAGACGGGGCGCAAGAGCATGGCGTACCGCATCGTATACCGCAGCCTGGAGCGGACGCTGACGAACGAGGAGGCCAACGGTTTCCACGAGAAGGTCCGCAACGCCCTGGTTAAGAATTTGGGCGCTGAGCTTCGATGAGTCGGCTGACCTCTGACTGGTCTGGCATTCGCTCGAGGCAGCGCATCATGCCAGGGCAGGGGCCTTCGGCAGTGTGTCATGCGGAGAAGAAAGCTGAATTAAACATGTGGAGTAGCTGGAGCTCGTACGAGCTTGCTCCAGATGCAGCTCGACATGGTAGACCCTGGGCTAGACCTAGAGGCTGTATGCATATCCGGATGTGGTGTGTTGTACCAGTTATCTGTACTATATCTTACCTCCTCAATTATCAAGGCTCATCGCGTGCCACTGAAGCTCCATCTCGTGATGTGGACTTGTTTCCAAATGCTCTGGATCCTGATGGCCGCAGCTCATGACGACGACGACGATGACAACCGAAGCTGCTGCGCCTTGCTCGGGGCCAGATTACCTAAACCAGCCAGACTCGAGAACGGATACGGATACTCTAGTCAAGCCCACATGTCTGCGAGGCGGCCTCGGGTGTGGAGAAGGGACGCTAAAGATTTGTTAAACGTGTTGAATTGCGAATTGCCGATTTCAATACGAGTGACGTCGTCCGGTTGAAGAGGGAGCTGAGCCACGCGACACGGCCGCCCGTGTGTTCCTTGCAGATGGCAGATGGGATAGGTGAGCTGCCTCCCAGCAGGAGAGCCGAGGTTTTATGACAGGGGCGGGTGGCTTGTGCACTGTGCATTGTGGCGTTCAAGTTCGTGGGCGTGGCTTGTTTCGGAGGGTGAGGGATTGGGGAGGTAATGTTGCAGTGGCCTCTGTGATGAGCAACTTCCAGCTCATTGTTGAGTGGTTTGTTGTTTCAAGTTCAATCTAAAGTGCCTGATTAAAGTCTAACGTGATTGCGCTTGAGCAACCTTGGGTTTGGTCAGGTCGTATGTGAATGCTGATCAATGGTGCTCGAGGATGCTACTTGAACACATCCAATCGGCTATAAAGTTCCAGGTATCTTATAGGAGGCATGTGATGTGATGAAATCCTATGGAAACTGCCTCATAAAGTCCCCATATAAAACAGTCTATCGATGCTTGACACGTCGTCTGCTATTATACTGCAGTCTCCCTAGCGAGTGTTGTTGAAGGCCTGACTTTCCAGATCGGGAAGGTATGAGCACTCTGCGGTTGGGCAAACCGCTACCGAGCTAGGGATGCATATTAGCTAGCGCATTGCAACCCCCGCGAGAATCGCATATCAAGCATTGGATGGGGCATTGGATGGGTGAATTCCTAGGCAGATCGTAACATTGACATGTGTTTGCTCAAACTGGGTGCACGGATCTTTTCCATTGGTTTGAATAGCGGCCAAGGCGTTTCTGGGATACTGGCTACTGCGCCCTCGATGTCCTCACGGGTTTGTTTGTCGAGAATAGTGGAAGGGCACATGTCCCCCAAGCAATCACCGGGGCACTACTCATGCGCTCCCTTCACAGCCTGATGCTACAACATGTAGAGTAGCAAAAGCGACGATCAAGACGGACAACGGGCCTCGATAACCCCGCTTCGGATGGAGATAGTATGTATGCGCCGAGGGAAGCAGTCTATTCGGCCTTGGCAAACGCCAGAATGCCATTGACGGGGGAGGACAAGGCTGATGCTTTCTGGTGCTGCGGTTGAGGCGGTTTTTTTTTGAAGTTCGCAATCTCGCCAAAGGGGAGGCTTTCAGCCACGCGCAAGTCTGGAGCTTTCTAGTCTACGGAAGATTGTTGGATAAGCCCAGCCGGATAGTAAGCACCATACTCGGGACACTCGGGACAAAACAATACGGCACTGTACGCTTCACTCTTGTCTTTTGTAGCACAGCCCCAACTCGCGGAACCGACGCAGAGGTCATCGGCCATCGAGAGCCTGCGACTGGCTGCGCCCGATTTGAGTCGTGGGGGGGAGTCCCGGCGCTTGGGAAGGTCCAAGTTTTTTCTGGCGTGTGCGGTCGCATGTGAAGACTCATCTGTGTAAGCTCTCTTTTACACGAAAAATTGGTAAGAAATACTTTATAATTAAGGCATTATCTAAGAATTCGACATAGATTCATCATTGCTCCGTAGAGTTTCAGAAACATACAACTCCAGGTGTATCGAATCTGGCTGTGCTGTAGACCAACCTGTTCCGGGGTTTGACGTGCGCGCACGAGTGCGGGTGCAGTAGTCTCATGCAAGTTTCCAGGGGGTGGGTTGTTGAAAAAAAGAGGAACCTAGGGATTGGATCGATCCCTTCCCTCCCCCCTCACGGTAAACGCCAAGTTTCGAGATGGCGCCCTCCCACGGCAACAGGGCAGGTTTGAGACCAGACTCTTGAGACAAGTGATGGTCACAGACACGGCCGCGAAAGGAGAGACCGAAACAAGCATGGGGTTAGAGGCTGTGAGAGCGTGACAAAAGTCTGCTGTCTCCTCACTTTCTGTCTTGCTTCACTGCCTTCTTTGATCCATGTGATTTTTTTTTCTTTCGCTAATAACGGTACATACCGGTTAGTCCATAGGAAGTAGAAACGAAGAGTCTGGGTAATTTCTTTGCAACGCACACAGCCTCTCAATGCAAATGGAACCTGACTCAACAGAAAAAACTGAATCTCCTCCTTCCGTCAAACCCCTGAGCCGGACGAGCCTAAAATCGCAAAAGAGAGCTTGTTAAGGTTCTAGGCCCAGAAAAGAAAAAAAAAAAGCCAAGGCCCAAAGACCTCGTACTGTACGTATACAACATCGCCATCGCCATGGCCGTGTGGTGAGGTGAGTTGTGAGTCGCAACTGGGGAACAAGCATTTTCCCGAACGTGGGCGGCAACCCGTCACTGGTCAGATGAGGGCAGATATAGTGGGGACCCCTGGAAGCACTGCCCTGGTGGGGCCCGTGCCAACCCAACCCCCCAACTGCGGTCCAGTGGCCACGCACAGGGTGGCTTGCAAATCTTCGGAGGGAGAGGGAGAGAGGCTTAGCTTACTTTGAGTCGCTTTCGGTTCCTGAGGCGGGCGCTTGGGGGGAAGAGGATGGAAACTACATAATAGCCACCCGGGTTCGCTCACCCTTCGACTTCATCTCACACCACAACCAACAGAAGAAAACATTTTACCAGAATCAAAACTGGGAAGGATACAACACCGACACCACCGCTACAACTAGGGATCGAAGTAACATCTCAGTATCACCACTTGGCTTCAAACCTCCTCCGCCACCGCTCCAACAATCACAATCACAACACAACACAACACAATGGAAGCCTCACCACAGCACTCCCGCTCCTCCTCCTCCGCCTCGCGCCGCTCAAACCTCACCCTCGACCTCTCGAC